>PVJS01005593.1:0-63545 GCA_004027185.1 Glis glis
ACACACACACACACACACACACACACACACACACTAATGCAGTTTCAGATGAGCGGGGAATCAAGGGAAGTGGATTCTTTATAATTATAAAACTCTTTGATCTTATCTTTGGTTCCTCCATATTTTAAAATTCTTTCTAGGGAAGAATGACTGGATGAACTTAATGTCGCTGTCCCTTCTTACAAAGCAGAATCTTTTGATGTCCAAAGACTAGATTTCGATAAGGTAAGAATCATGATTCTAAGTTCACCTACAGGAGTCTCAAAGGCAAGATGGCTTCAGATAATTTTTTTTCTTTTTTCCCCTTTTTTATTGGCACAATCTCAAACCACAGTGCAGGCACCACGAGTACCCCCTGAATTAACTCTCCTGTAATCTCCTAGTCTCTGCCTTTCTTTTTCTTTGTTGACAATATGCTTCATGTCTTTGAAGATTTCCTGGAGTACAGACCTGTGTGACTTCTAGACTGAGTGGCTAACAGTTATTGTTACTCTAAAGTATCATAGTATAAAGCCAGAAAAGTAAAATAAGGCAGAGATATCTTATAATCAAAGGAATGCATATTCCAACTCAAGAAAGTAGACAGAAATATATTAAATAGACTAGCTTAAATTATAGTCTTATATCTTTACTATTTTATGTTATAATGTATTAAATATCAGATAATAACAATTACTTCTTGGAGTACATGCAGTGAAAAGATAACATGAAATAATAGCTACAGCCAGGGAAGATATTGTCTGATTATTTAAGGAAGGCTCCCAAAAGAAAATATCCATTTTCAACTATAGTTACTTACCCAAGTCTGTTAAAAATTCAATTTCTGAGTTCCCTTTTTGATTAATTACTCATTAGACATTATTTGTTGGCCTAATGTATGTAAGTATAGATACTGGATACAGAGGAAAAAATAAGACTTGTAAATTTCAGATTGTAATGGAGAGAGAGAGAGAGAGAGAGAGAGAGAGAGAGACATATACACAGTTAAACAATTTTATAGTTCCAAAGGGAGGGATGTTGAAGATGTGTGGTTTTCTCTCCATAAGAAAAAGTATTCTAGAAAGATTTCATACAGGAGGATGGATTCAGCTGACTTTCGAATGATCAGGTAGCCAAATGGAATGAGCAATTCTATACAGAAAAAGCGCCATATGAAAAGGCATGCTGGTGCAAGAAAGTGCACTTTCAGACATCACACACCACTAGATAAGGTGAAGTGTGTAGTGTGGGGGTAAATAATGCTAGATACACTGATGAAATCAAGCTCAAGGAAAGCTTTGCATGCCTTGTATCAGGCTCCCAGAAAAAGAAAAAACAGATTACATACTCAATTTGAATGATTTGAAGAGAATGAAATACAGAAAGTATTTACAAAGGAACAGGTATGTGTAGGGAAATCTTAAGTCCTGTGAAGTTCCCTAAGTAAGTGACAGCAGGCATGATTACAACCCTCAAACTGAAGGGTCAAAAGGAGACATTGTCACCAGAGAACACCAAAACCAGAAAGACTATTTAGACAGGGATACAGGGAGCTTGCAACAAGCCTGCTTGAAGGGAACTGGAGGAATAAACACCTGACCTTCTCTTCTTCCTCCTTCCAATCTCCTGGTGGTGTTTCTGTTGCCAAATCTAACTAGCAGCAAGAGAGAGAGAGAAAGTCTGATGATGTAGTTCATAGAGGTCATTATCCCAGTGTCTAGACCATGATAATAAGTAGGGCAGGGTAGACCAAAGGAGATGAAAGTAAGATATTCTCCACACACAAACACTCAGAAAAGTTAAATTTGCATTACAGCTGATTGTATTCATGTGAGAATATTTGGACAAGTGATGCAGAGGCTTTACTGGAAGATGAAAATTCTGAAGGTAGGAGAAACACTATTAGTCACAAAACTTTTAAATGTAGACAAGAACCGAGAAAGGTATACATTCAAGTAGAATAGGTAGGAATGAAAGAAAATGAAGAATCAGAATGAGTATCTAGAAGGAATAAATTCCAGTTAGGATAACATGGTGCCATTTTTCCTAACCACTTTTAGGAAGACAAAGACTCTGCTTTCTACATCATTATGCTCTCTGCATCTGTTCCCAACAACACTGCCTTCCACCCTTCCACATTTATTTTGCTTGGAATTCCTGGGATGCAAGACCAGCATGTTTGGATCGCCATCCCCTTCTGCTCCATGTACATCCTGGCTTTGGTCGGCAATGGCACCATCCTCTACATCATTATGACAGACAGATCCCTGCACGAGCCAATGTACCTCTTCCTGTGCTTACTTTCCATCACTGACCTAGTCCTCTGTTCGACAACATTGCCCAAAATGCTATCAATCTTCTGGCTTAGTTCCCACAAAATTTCCTACCACGGCTGCCTCACCCAGATGTTTTTTGTTCATGCAGTCTTTGCCACGGAGTCAGCCATTCTGCTGGCCATGGCTTTCGATCGTTATGTGGCTATCTGCCGGCCACTACATTATACATCCATCCTCAATGCCACCATGATTGGGAAGATTGGCCTGGCGTGTGTTATTCGTGGCCTCCTCTTTGTTTTCCCCTTTGTCATCCTCATCGAACGCTTACCCTTCTGTGGACGTCACATAATCCCCCACACCTACTGTGAGCACATGGGCATAGCCAAGCTGGCCTGTGCCAGCATCAAGCCCAACACCATTTATGGTCTCACTGTGGCACTTTCCGTCACTGGCATGGATGTAGTCCTCATTGCCACCTCCTACGTCCTGATCCTGCAGACTGTGCTGCGGCTGCCCTCCAAGGATGCCCAATTCCGAGCATTTAGCACCTGCGGAGCCCACATTTGTGTGATTCTTGTCTTCTATATCCCGGCCTTTTTTTCCTTTTTCACCCACCGCTTTGGCCACCATGTACCTCCTCAGGTCCACATTATACTTGCGAATCTTTATCTTCTTGTTCCCCCTGTTCTCAATCCCCTGGTCTATGGCATTAATACCAAACAGATCCGCCTGAGAATAGTTGACTTTTTTATGGGGAGGAGGTAACTACACTCTCTGCATACTCAAAAGACTAATGGAAAAAGTTATAATTATCGTTTACTTTCTTCAGCACCTCTAATCCTTGTACTAGAGGTTGCTGCTTCTGCTCATTCCAGTATTTAAAGCAACTCATCTATACCTGCTAAGTCTACAGAATACCATTTTCCTGTAAAGATATGATGTGGCCTGTTAATGAGCCTATAGGTCTTAAAAAGGCAAGGTCAGGAGACAATGCAGTACACTCAAAAGGAAGAGCCAGAGAGAGTTATTCTCTCCATGTACAGAAATGCCATGTGTTAGAGGTAGGGGGACAGGGTCATGAAAGAACTATTTACTTTTAGCACTTCAAGGAATTGAGAATATGCCTACATAATTATCATTCATTAATTAGTTAATTACTTGTTACCAGCTATTCTTAGACCAAGGATGTCTTCAGTGAGAGCATCAGCCCCAGGCTAGAGATGACTGTGAGAGCCCACAGGTCCCTGGAACTGGGGTTAGATTTGAAGTAGACGAGGATGGCTGCTGGGTGATTCTTTGTAAGAAGTCTGGAAGTGCTTTCTCAAGGAATTACTTCAAAAGATATCACTTTGCAGCTAATATATTTGCCTTATGACCAATGAATGACCTTTGCATTCTTTTTGTTTTTCCAAGAGTGATGGGTTTAACATGCAAATTATTCTGTAGGCCACTGTAGACTTTGGCCTTTTGTTTATCTCAATCAGTCAGTAGCCCTTTGGTTGTGTAAGAATTTCCAGGACACAATTTTCTACTAATGCTATCCAGGCTGATGGCCAGAGGGACAAGAATCCCCAAACAGCTGACCTGCATAGACTTACCTTCCATGAATAGCCACCTCTTTTTGTTTTTGTTTTTTTGGATGTTTTTCTACTTGAAAGAAATAAATGCAAATAGCCAGTCTATTCTCTTTCACAATACAACATTCTCCGGCGTCAATTTTTGTCATGTATTATCTGTTACCAGACATTCTTAAACTACTAAGGTATTCATCCCATTTTTCAACCTGATTATCTATATTACTTTTTTCCTAAAGTCTGAAGTTCAGTCTACTCACAGTTGACTTAGTTTGTAAGGTGATAGTTGGTGAACCAGGATCATATAAACTGAAACCACAATATTTTGTTGGGCTATTATAAAATCTATATAACATAAATAAACTTTGTCATCTTACCCATTTTAAGTGTACAATTCAGTGACATTGATTATATTTATAATGTTGTACAAGTATTGCCACTATCTATCTAGAACACTTTTATGACTCCAAACAGAAATTCTATAACCATTAAGCAATAACTCTCCATTCTTCCCTCTGCCCATACCTGGAAATTTCTAACCTACTTTCTGAAGTTTACAAACCTTTTGTAAGAACTTTAAAAATACCGATCTTTATTTATTACTATAGTTGAATGTCCATTCAAAAATATTTATTGAGGATCAACTGTACCAGGTATAATATAGTTTCGCAGGTGAAGAAGGCATAGTGTCATACTTTAGGAAACTCATAATCTAAGGAGAGAGGAAATAATGGAGTTACAAAAAAATATGGCATCTGTACTGACACAGTATAAAAGATATTATGTGAGCAATGAGAAGGAAAATATGCACATATTGAGATATTTCTATTTCTCTTACACTAAAGTAATCATTATTTTATGATCCACCTTGATTATCACTAGGCTCTCTTTCCAATGGGCTGAAGCAAAATAAGTGTAACCTATCTGTGACTTGAAAGTATATATTTTTATTTTCTTATGTTTCCCATGTTGAATCATTAAGTCATTTTAATGGAAAAATCTTATCAAAAGCTAATTGTAAGAAAGTAATTCATATATATTGGGGAAAGGAAATGTATAAAACTGTGAAGACTATCTCCTATGTTGGAAATTATTAAAACTCACTGTAGTTTTAAATGTCTCTCACTAAGACCAAAGAGGTGGATTCTTATAGAATGTGATTGGTGCTTGATCATCTTAAGGAAGAATCTTGGAAGTTTGGGGGTATACCAGACTTTATGTGAGTAATTTCAGATTATCTCTTAATATTTTTTAATTAGGTAATATGATGACAAAAATGGGCTAGTGTAATAACAGTAAAGAAGACTCGTGTTAGAAAAAAGTTTAAGTCTATTTGTCCTCTATCTTGTTCCAAACTCTCTCAAGGTCAGTAGGTGTTGTGACAAAATATTGAAACAAGACCCCAGAATGGTCTGTCTGTGTGTTGGTTATAATCTTTAGGTTTTATTTATATTTAACTGGGAACAACATGGACTAACTGCTAGTGAGATTAAAAAATCTTTCAGTATCCCTTTTGGCCAAAAGCAGATGAGATCAGCCTTGAAAACATTAATTTGTACATTCCAGAACTTTATTAATCAAATTTAATTCCAGAACCATTGTCAGAACTTTATTAATCAAAAGGTTGTTCAGGAAACAGCCTGTAGTTAGTCTTGAATGTCTCATGTGTTCTATAAAGAGAACCTGTTGAATTATGTGATTTGATGATGGCTACCAAGCAGTATCTAAGATTCCAGAATTGTTGCGTTGAACAAAGATGGTACAGGCATTTACTAGGAAATTCAATGATTATTAGTCCATGTAATGGACTATGCATCTGGGGACCTATATCACCAAACTCAAGCTACACATACAAAACAAAACAAAACTATAGCATATTTTTGAGACCCAGGAGACTTTCTCATTTAGCCTAATATAGTCTGTTTCACCTAAAAGGTAGAGTTCACATAGGTGGGCACAAGGTGTTAAATCTGACAAAAATGTCCTTGGCCAACTAAGAGGAAAGTAGTTAGTTGTGTTTTTTCTATGATGGGAAGAGCAGCCTGTGTTTCAACCGATACAGGAAAAGAGAGTCAATTATTTTCTGGGAACTTCCTGAGTAACCTCTACTTACACAGTTTTGAAGTCTGTCTAGGTGTTCTCAGGAAAACATGGCCCACTAGAAGGCTATACTTTTAAATGTCTGAAAGTCTCTAGGAATTACCCTTTATAGACAAGATGTATTTGTTTATGCCATGAACCACCCCCCGCCCCATTGAACACAGACTGCATTGTAATTGATCATTTATCACAACAGGAGTGAGACAATTTTTGATTTTCCAAAGAGAGAAAATTATTTTTGGAGCAAAACAGCAATCATAAAACAAATTGGGTAGTATATGAAAATATTCACTAGTATCTTAAAATGTTCCCAATATTCATTACATCACCTACTGACCTTGAACTCACTGACAGTGATGTACTGAATTCAGCTAAGGTATTGTAATGGGTTGGATATGAAGTGTCCCCCAAAGATTCATGTGTTAAAGGCTTGGTCTCTGATGCAGCAGTTCTCAGGGATGGGGCTTTGGGAAGTGATTGGATCATGAGGCTCTGACCTCACTGGTGGATTAATCCATTGACCACTGAATGGGAGGTGGTGGAACCTGTACGCTGGTGGGGCATGGTTAGGTCACTGGGGTCATGCCCTTAGGGACTATTTCTTGCCCATGCTCTCCCCCTACTTCCTGAGCAGCTCTCCTCCATCATACCCTTCTGTCATGATGTTCAGCCTAACATCAGGCCTGAAGCAATGGAGCCAGCTGACCATAGACTCAATTCTCTGAAACCATGAGCCAAAATAAATCTTCTCTCCTCTAAGTTGTTTTTCTCAGGTGTTTGTCACTGCAACAAAAAGCTGATCAACACAGGTATTCTGTTGACCATGGGTCAGGGTCTAGCCTTTAGAATACTGAAGGCTGAGGTTACTGATGTGAGGAAAATCCACTATCCAGGGGGACTCGTGTGAGAAAAGTTTACTTCTCTAATGTTTAAAGGAAGAATTAATAAACCAAGTGGGATTGTATAGGGGATGACAGCTGCAGCAATCAGTTAGATTCAGAGGATTAACTGTGGTCACACACATACATACACTCAAGAGTTTTTAATTACATAGCTGAGAAACACTTTATGAGGATAGGCTGTGATTATAGTAAAAATATGTTTAAATGGGTTGAAAAACCTTTAGGTGACCACGAAGATGTGCCAACAAGTTAGGATAATAAGCAATATTAGTAATAAAACAAAAACAAAGAACAGTAATATGAAAATTAAATTTATTCTGTTGTCTTGTCTGTATACTTTATGTCATCATCTGTTCATCAGAAAAATATGGATTAGCCATTGACCTCCAAAGATCATTTACTTTTGGAGGATTGTTAGTGGAAAACACATTAGCAAGAATCAGTTTCTTAGAGCTTAACTGATTGTTACCAGCACCTGAGAAATCTCCAGTGAGGATTAAGAGCAATCTTTTTCTATTTTTTTTATTGGTGCATTGTAGTCATCATCTTGATGAGGTTCAGGGTGATAGAGGCATACATGCACACAGCACTCAATGAGCCCTCGCCCAGTTCCCACCCCACTCCCTCTCCCTCCCCACCTTCCCGTGCTCAACACAGTGATTCATTTTGATAAGTTTGTGTATGTACATCATGTCCATTGAAGAACAATCTCTTTCTGATGGTTTCTAAAATATCCAATCCTCTCTTTTAAGGCTATTTGGTAGGAGGCAAGTGAGTGACTGATGAAAGAAGGTGCCTTTACCTGTTGGTGATAATCTTAAACAGCTTTGGTCATCTGATCATATCAACTGACACTATCAGAATACAGCAAAATAGAATTTCCAACTGTATAACACACAGTTAACTTTTAAGAACTGTTCATCTGTGATTATCCTGGTAATAAGAATGCATTAGGAACAGTGAAGCTTTAATGAATCTTTAAGGCCTCTTATCTATTCCATCGTGTATATTATGAATTCAATTTCTTTGTCTTTGAAAATAAAACATGAATATGTCTCAGTTAATGTGAAAAGTAAACAATCATCAAAATGTTTATCCTAAAAGAGCTCTCGCAAAAAACTAATTAAAATTTGGAGAACAAAACACCTAATTATTTCCATTATCTTTTTTTAAGTGCATGAAAAAATATTTATGGTATATAATAGCATCTAGAGAACTCAAAAACATCCTAGCATCTTTTTGTTTCATGTTTTTTTATATTTTTATTGATGCATTATAATTGTACATGATAGTGAGATTCACAGTGCTCTATTCATGTATGCATATAATATTATTTGGTCTATTTCCTTCCCCAGCCTAACATTTTTATTATTTAAAAATCAGGGCCTTGCTGAGAGATGCGTCAACAAGGGTTGTACCTCTGATGCCTTCATAGGCATGATTACGATACCAAGGGAGTCCCTCTCTGATTCCCACACTTACACAAGCTTGGGAATAAGAGCCTCTGGATGCTCAAACTGCTGGTTCTCAACCCAGTTCTGGATTCAGCCTTTTGTATTTTTAAATAAATATTTACATATATATATAATATGCATGTATATATAGATATATACACATATGTATATATACACGTATATATTTACAGTATACATACATGTATATATATATGGCTACTATTATTAAGTGGATCTACTCATTGTCCTCCCACTGTTCAGGAGAGAGGTTATAATCTACTCATTCAGCAAAAATTTTGAATATAACCCACTATTATTAACTACAGTCCTCACTGTTTACATTAGATTTCCTATTTGTTCATCCTACATATTTCCTACAAGAATAATTGTATTCTTTAACCTGTATTTCCCCATTACATCCCCCTACCCTGACCCTAGTAACCACTATTTTGTTCTCCATCTCTGTATTTTGACTTTTTTTTAAAAAAAGTTTCCACATTTAAGTGAGATTATACAATGCTTTTCTATGTCTGGCTTATTTCACTTTAGCGTGTATCTTCCAAGTCCATCCATGTTCTGGCAACTGGCCGGATCTCTTTCTTTGTTGAGGCTAAAAATATTTATAAACATACACACACACACACACACACACACACACACACACACACACACACCACGTTTCTTTATACATCCACTGATTCAGTTTTGTTTGTTTGTTGTCTGTTTTTTGTGGTGCTGAGAATTGAACCCAAGGGCATTCTACCTCTGAGCTACACCCGCAGCCTTTTTTGTTGCTGTTTTGAAACAGGGTCTCATCTCACTAGGTTGCTAAGTCTAAGTTTCTGAGGCTGTCCTCAAACCTGAGATTCTCCTGTCCCAGCCTCCTAAGCACTGGGATTACAGACGTGTGCCACCACACCAGGATTATTGATTCAGTTTAAACTTCTCTTTCTCTCTCTCTCTCCCCCTCCCCCAGCTCCTTTGGTTCTGGCAAAGACTAAACATTCCCAGAATCCTTAACATCGACCAGCCTCATCACCTGGGAGCTCAGGGCAACCTCTAGGGTCAATTTCACACATAATAGCAATGGTGACTTGTGTGCGGGGTGGGGGGTGGGCTAATTCTAGTCACCCTGGGGGCCTTTACCTAGGTTACTTAAAGGGCCACACCATAGATCCTGAATGCCCCACAGCGAGGAGTAGCGAGATGCAGGGCCATGAGTGTGCTCTCCAGGAGCCATGTGTGTGTTTGTTAAACTGTACATGTGTACATATGAACACACTCACACAAACATGCTTGCAGCAGGTGTCTGGGACTAGCTGCCCACTCTCTTACTACCTCACTTTCAGGTAAGTAGTTTGAGGTGAGGATGGGCTTCATATTCACATTTTACTCTCTGAGCTCAGCTGTCCAATACCCATTGCCTACTTCACTCTCTAGCACCATTGCAAAATTCCCATGAAAAAGGTCCCCACTCCCTTAGATCTGCTAGGAATGTGTATTCTTTAATTTTTGGATGTGAGATTCTATTATAAACCTTAAAGTCATATTAATTTAAAAAACACTTTTGTTGCCATATTTCATCTTCTGGTTTCTGAGAGGGGAAATTTTGTCAATACACTTTTGTATTTTTTTAGGTTGCATTTTTTAGTGAAAACAGATTCATTTCTCAATATATTCATAAATATCCAATAACATATTTTATAAATGAATAATCAATAATTTTTTACCTTAATAAGAACATTTATCTAACCAGGTGTGGTAGTCCACACCTGTAATTCCAGTACTTGAGGGCTGAGACAGGTTCAAGGTCAGTTTCAGCAGTGTAATGAAACTCTTAGCAGCCTAGTGAAACCCTGTTTCAAAACAAAAAATAAAAAGGTCTGGGGGTATACCTCGGAGGTAAAATGCCCCTGGGTTCAGTCCCCAGTACCCCTTCCCCCCAAAATATGCATAAAATATATTCTCCCAGCTATTGATGGTGTTTTATACATTATTACTACTGTAATATTACAGTAGACTACTATAATGTGGGACATATACTATCATGATTTCAGAATCATTCTTATGTATCTTAATATTCCAATCTTTTCTTTCCATTTTGAGACTCTTGAATACTGAAGCTCAGGTAATTTCTTTATTGTGCCCCTCAGGTATTTCACCAGGGTGCCACCATGACTACTTGCAATGCCACAGGCCACCCTTCCTTCTTCATTCTTCAAGGCATTCCTGGGATGGAAGACAAACACAGATGGATATCTATCCCCTTCTCCTCTATGTACTTTATCACCATGCTCGGGAACTGCACCATCCTCTTCACCATTTCCACAGAGCGCTCCCTGCACAAGCCCATGTTCCTGCTCCTCTGCCTGCTGGCCCTCACAGACCTGGGCATGTCCACAACCACCATTCCTAAGGTTTTGTGCATCTTCTGGTTTGGCCAAAGTGAGATCAGCTATGAAGGCTGCCTGGTCCAGCTGTTCTTCATCCACTCCATCTCTGCCATGCAGTCGGCTGTACTGATGACCATGGCTTTTGACCGCTACGTGGCCATTTGCAAACCTCTGCATTATGCCACCATCCTTTCCAACAGTCGCATTGGGCTCATTGGCCTCATGAGTTTGGTGAGAGCCATCCTCTTTATTCTCCCCATGCCCATCCTCCTCCAGCATATGCCCTTTCATGCCAACAATATCATCCCCACCACCTACTGCGAGCACATGGCTGTGGTGAAGTTGGTGTGTGTGGACACCACTGTCAACCGGGTGTATGGTCTGGTGGTGGCCTTGCTGGTGGTTGGAATGGACATCTCAGCCATTGCCTCATCTTATGTGCTAATCATCCAGGCTATAATGCGGCTGTCTTCTAAGGAAGCCCACCACAAAGCAGTCAACACCTGCACCACACACATCTGTGTCATGCTCATCTCCTACACTCCCTCGCTTTTCTCTTTTCTGACTCACCGCTTTGGCCGAGGCATTCCACCCCATGTCCACACCATCCTTGGCAATCTCTACTTTCTTGTACCTCCAATGCTTAATCCTATTGTTTATGGAGTAAAAACCAAGGAATTTCGGGACAAAGTGACCAAATATGGTTGCCGGAGGAAGGAGCCTGTAACCATTGCCCAAGGTCAGAAACTTGTTTGATAATCTAGCAATCGTGGGTATGAGGAAAAAACATTAGGTGAAAACATTGGGGGGTGGAACTAACTAGTGATAGAAATATATCACACAGGCAGATTATCTGCAAAGGCATTCATCCTTGGGCAGAGAAGCTAAGACGCAGGAGACCTTTCTTGTCTCAGTAACTCCAAAGTGAAGCAATTATTCCCTGTGAAGTAAAATAATGATATATGCTCCATATACCTGAGAGAGTGGTTGTGAAGATTATATATGATAATGTATGCAAAAGCACTTTGAACAACAACACACACTGCACTTGTGTAAGATGGGTGGAATGTTTCAATATGAAGGGAACATAAGAGCAAATAATATTTTTTCCACCACCTGTGAGTGGTAGAATAGTACTTCCTTCACCAAGACCAGGCCAAGGTGCATGTAGAAACGGGTGAATACTTGCATTTATGTGTCAGGAGGAGGGTGAGAACTGGAGAAGATTATTTGAAGGGACTGACAAGGGACAGGGAAAGTTCAAAATTG
This sequence comes from Glis glis, assembly GCA_004027185.1. Lineage (NCBI taxonomy): Eukaryota > Metazoa > Chordata > Mammalia > Rodentia > Gliridae > Glis > Glis glis. The sequence goes on from PVJS01005593.1 coordinate 11,948, forward strand.
AATTTAGAATAACAATTTTTTTTACCCCTGCTGCAGAATCCTTACATGTGGGCAACAGGACTTGTTGCTTCCATGTAGACGTAGGGGATATGTACAGGAAATGCAATCTTCAATTTCCAGAGAAATCTCAGAGGAAAAGGGAAAAACGGGAAGTTCCTAGGATTAAAAGGTTGATATGTACTTTAACTAAACTCTTACTTGTAAAAACTCCTAGTGCCAACTCTTCTATTTATCTCAATTAATCCCAGCATCTGAGAAGAATTTCCCATGAAGAGACAATTCTGAGAATGTTCTGTTAAGGTTCATAGTTATAAAGGTCAGTTTTGTACTGGAAATTATTATGAAGTAGTGTGTAACAATCTATGTGGCGGAGTACAGACCAAACACTTCTATAAGTGTGCATCGTTCTCAGTCTTTACTTCTTTCGGAGTCTTATTTTTCACCCCAAACCAAATAAGAATGCTGTTATTGTTGTTATTATTATTATTAATTATTATTTTGCTACCTACTTTTTGTCACTGTTAGAGAATTATGTGTACTTGGTAATGCAGTCAAATATGACAGGATATATAATGGAATGTCAATGTCTTCTTTCTGTTTCTACATAGATGTATTTTAAAGTTCTACAGGAAAAGCTATGATTTGATCCTTTTTAAAATATGGGTAGGATAGAGGATAACATTACAAACTTCAAATTAATTCAATAATTTAAACAATAATTTAACTGAGTAATTTAAATTAATTCAATTAGTTCATATCAGAAGAACGGGGAGTGTGGTCAAGGGGCCATGCAAAGCACCACTGGCTGTAATGGAAGAAAACCTCGGAGTTTTGAGGATTTTGCTATCAACTGTGGACTGTTGATATCAGTTACAATGTAGCAGAGATAGCTCAAAAGTAGTCTGATTTCAAGGGAATTGCACTTTGGATTACTAAAATATACCTGGAATTTAATCAGAGAAAGTTTAAGCAATGGTTAACAAATGATAAATGGAAAATATTTCAATTTGTATCAAGTCTCCTCCCATCCCATTTTATTTGAATTCTCTGCTACTTGCTTAAATATATTATTAATGATAAAGCCAATTTGTATTTTATGTATATACTAAAGAGTTATTTTTACTTTTCAATAACAGACAGCATCATGACCCTCGTGCCCACTCTAATGTAACCAGACTTTGTTGTTTCAATAACCTGAAATCCTAAAAACTCAGAGTGGGCATTGATATATGCATACATGGGTATCACTATAAAGCTTGGGTATCACAATAAATTTTGCAGCCAAATATTTTATTTTTTAGAAAATTACTGAGTGTGAACTTAAGAAAAATAAGAATTACAGGGAAGGAAACAGACCAAATAATGTTATATGCATATACGAATGTGTCATTATAAATCTCACTATCATGTACAATTACAATGTACCAATACATTTTTTTTAAAAAAGAAAAAAATGCATCCTTACCAGAAAGTAGTCACCTCCACATTTATTATGTGGAACAGGATATATAGTGAAAGTAAACAAATAACATCTGTGGGCAAATTGAATTACAGTTTTCAATTTACACAAAAGGGCTTAACTTCTCTTAGAAAGGAGACATTTTTTTCTAGCTACCCAATCTTATATTTGCTTATTACATTGTGCAACTGAGTTTTAGATAACTATATATTTAAATGATCAACTAGAAATTTCACTCATTACAATGATCTAAAACATTATTGACAAAGCACTTCTTCATCATGACAATATAAGTTGGTCTTTGCATATGATTCAAGTCGGTCTCAATCACTTCAAGTAAAGGAATACCATTTCAGAAACAAGTGGCTTCCTGTTCACATGTTCTTTTTAAATATGGAGCTCCTAAGCATAGAAGTCTTTTGAATTGGGCATCTGGATAGATTTTTTGCAATATGTAATAGTCCCTGGCTCCTGTCTCTATATGTCATTCTCAGGTTTGTTCACTTTTGTCATATACATTTGCATCATCACAATCATCCAGGCAGTACTGGAAAAATGCCACATTACATTAATTTTTAAATATCATGATGAAAATCAGTTTCCTAAAAAGTTATTACATGTTAGAGGTATACAAAAACAGTAAGTGTGACAGGATCTTTTGAACAAGAAGATACTAGTTATATGCAAACACAAAGAATTTAAGAAATAGCAAACACAAAGAAATCTGAAGCAAGTATAAACTCTTGACCAAGACAAAAAGATAATCTTTATCATTTACAGATAAATTTTGTTTGTAGTTTATGAGCACAGATGTGAGAGACATCAGGGTTCCCATGCCATCATATTATCCCTGTTAAACACACGTAGAGATATTTTAGGATCTCCTTTTTGTAATTCATAGTTTAACGAAAGTCCAAACATATTGGTCCTTTATGAAAAGAAGGAAGAGAGGGAGGGAGAGAGGGATATCTCTGCTCCACGTTTCTTCTTCCCACAGTTCATCTGGAGATAAAACTGGGTCTTGGGTGGTTGGCCAAAGGTATTGTCAGTTGCCTTCATTGTTCATTGACTTGCAGGATTATTGCTAGGACCCACAGCCTATGCCGATCCTCTGCACAGGCATTTGGTCACCTTGTCCCGTATTTCCTTCATCTTTATCCCATAGATGATGGGGTTGAACATTGAGGGTAGGAGAAGGTAGAGATTGGCAAGGAGAATATGGGCATGAGGTGGGATATTGCGGCCAATGCGGTGGGTGATAGAAGAAAAGAGTGCAGGCACATACGTGACAAGGATGACAAAGAGGTGGGCTGAGCAGGTGTTGAGGGCTTTGAGGGTGGCGTCCCGAGAGTTGAGGCGTACCACAGCCTGCAGTATCAGGGCATAAGAGAAGCCAATAAGGAGCAGATCAAATCCTACCACGAGCAAAATCACGAAGAGCCCATAAATTCGATTGGGTCTGGTGTGGTTACAGGCCATCTTCACCACCGCCATGTGGTCACAGTATGTGTGAGGAATGACAGTGTGGCAGAAAGTTAACCTTCGAAGTAGAAGTGGCATGGGCAGGATAAGAATCACGCCCTTGGCTAGAGCCACCAGTCCCAGGCGTGCAACTAGAGAATGGCTCAGAATCGTGTTGTAGCGTAATGGCTCACACACAGCCACGAAGCGGTCAAAGGCCATTGCTACAAGGAGGGCTGACCGTACCACGGATGCTCCATGGATGAAAAACATCTGAGTGAAACAGGCACCGGAAGCTATGTCTCCATCACTGAACCAGAAGATGCACAGGAGCTTGGGCAGCAGAGCTAGAGTAGATATGAGATCAGCTGCCATCAGCAGGGCCAGGAGCAGGTACATTGGTGTGTGAAGCGCAGGCTCTGTGACCACCAGCAAGAGGATAGCACCATTGCCAATGAGGATAGCAAGAAAAATGGAGGAGAAAGGAATGGATAGCCACAAGTGCTGCGACGCTAAGCCAGGAATACCCAGGAGAGTGAAGGTCACGGAACTGGAATGGTTGAAGATTAGCATGGTAGAAACTGTTGGTGGTTGGTAAAGAAAGTTTAGACACCTGCCAATGAGACATGGGTGTTGGGTTGTTTTTACTCTTTTGAGTGATAATGATTTGCTCAGTTGGCACCCAGAGAGAGATGGCAGAATGCCTCTTAGGAATCATGAAATCGACAATCTGGTTTTAGCTCTATCTCTAAACACCTTTATTGTTTTTGCAATAGTGGACCTTTATTCTCACCCCTCCCAGTTCAGAGAACCTACATACGTCAATATTTTTTTCTGAAGTTTTGAGTAAGAGTAGGAGACAATATTTTTATCCTTGAAGAAAGGAAGGGAGAACCTGATAGAAGAGCCATATTTTCACTGGGAAGCCTCTAATATGTATATGTAAAGAGAGGAAATGTGCTTCCTCACACCTTGTTCTACGAGTACTGAGTTGTTGGGGAAAATCTCCTTTGAATGCTTTTAATTTTATGTCCTTCTTTCAGGAACCCACTCCCTGGTGGTGATGCCTTTTCTCTCCCCAAGCCCCTTTCTTTTGGAGGGCAAATATGGAAAACATAATGTCCAAATAAGGACACCATTAGGTGATTATCTCCCACCATCCCTAAGCTATGCATATAGGTACTTGTTGGACGATCCTTTGAGGTTTGACCTGATTTATGCATTTCTCTCCATTCTATAATAAATGGTCTTTGTGGGTAGATTGTTACCTTTAATCATGAAGTGTTACTTCAAATTAGTCGACTGGGCTATCTAAGATTACTCACTTATTCTTCAATTCCAATTATGAACTAAGCAGAATTTCCCTCTTTTAAGCCGGGCATGGTGGCACACGCTTGTAATCCCAGTACTTGGGAGGTTGAGACTGGAGGATCTGGGTTCGCGGCCAGCCTCAGCTACTTAGTGAGGCACTCCACAACTTAGTGAGACCCTGTTTCCAAATAAAGAATACAAAATAGGGCTGGGGGTGTTGCTCGGAGGTAGAAGGCCCCTGGGTTCAATCCCCAGTACCTCAAAAAAAAAAAAAAAAGAAGTTAATGTTTGTCTATGGCCATACCACCCTGACCATGACGGATCTCATCTAATCTCAGAAGCTAAGCAGGGTTGGGCCTGGTTAGTACTTGGATGGGAAGAAGTTAATGTTTATAGTAGAGTGTGTAATATAGGGAGAAAGGAAAAACACCACCAAGAAAAGTATTGCCTGAATAAACAATAGCAGTCGACATTTTGAACAACATATTAGAGTGAACAGCCCTCCTTATAAAAGGGATACAGGATGTATATAGAAGGAATATTGCACTTACGCATATGAAGACACTGAGAACAGTTAGTTCTGATACAAGCAAGGAGCATCCAAGATGGGGTTTGCTGAAGAGGATCTGTAGATCCTGTACAACACAAGGAGAAGAGATGAAGATGAAAACAGGCACATCTACCTAGTCAGGGACTTGGAGCTCCTTCGTTATTCTAGATACCCACTGTAGAGAACACACATGACATTCTCATAACTTTGTGACATGACTTTGTGAATCACTAAATTCATTAATACTGTTGCAGTATATTATTGCTACCATAAAATATAGGGACAATACTGAAATATTTAAGTTACTCCTTTAGAACTTGATGATTCAAGAAATATTTGTCCCAGGTTATCATTAAAATTAATTCTGTACTTAAACAAACTTCACACACCAGGATCCTAATAAATTGCATTCATGTAATATAAATATAAATATTAATTTTGCTTATACTAAATATTTTCTGTGTATTCATTATCTTTTAAAAAACATAGTCATACTTCATCCCAATTCACATTCTAGAATATGAGCTCACTCATTATTACTCTTATTGTTTTATACAGTCTCCAGTTGAAGATCTCCTTGCTTTTTTATAGTTATCTGACCTTAATTGACTATTACAACTAAAATTCTTGTCAAGCAGCACCCCTTACACATTACTCTCCCAACCCTCTAAATCTGACAGTTATAAGCTGGTATTTTTCAGTACTGGGGATTGAACCCAGGGCCTCATGCATGCTAGGCAAGATGTAGAGTATCAGGGATACAGCCCCAGCCCTGACATTCATAGAATTAATGCCTTTGTTAAAGTTGCAATAAAAGATTACACAGAATTTAAGTTGTCAGATTTTTTGACATCCTTAAAATGATCTCCATTCATAAAGTATCTGAACTAGGTTGGGCTACACATACAGCTAAGAAAATAATTAATGGGAAATTGGCTAGTTTCTTTTAGTTGATTTTGGAACTAACAAGGCATAAACATGGAATGGGGACAATAATATGGATAAACAGGTGGTAGGTACCATTATAGAGACAGAAAAAATTAAAGATCACAGTCTTCTGCTCTATCTTCATTTTTGCCTCACTTCTGGGAAAATTAAATATTTAGGTAGATGAACTGATTTCACAATTCCAATGTCTATCACCCCCCAAAAGAAAATAAAAATAATTTAAAATATCAACAACAAAAGCAATGTCTATCACCATCCCTACACACACTTATATCCTTCACATCTCTAAGTCCCCCTTCCACTATATCTATTCATTATTTATGGCATCAAGATCTGTCTTCTTGTCCTTCTCATTACTTTTTCCCCAATTAGTTCTCTGATTATTATAGTATCTACCAAACATTGGACAATTCTAATAGATCTAATCATCTATTTTGGACAATTCCAACAGATCTAATCATCTATTTAGAGTTACATCCTTTTACAGCCAACTGGGCTCTCAAATATCAATAATTATTTTTGTATACCATTTATTTCAGAACTCATTGTTTTCCATAAGGACAATAGCTATCACTCCACATTTAATTTACAAGCGCTCTCAGCCAAGAGTATTGTTTGTCACAGAGAAAATACACATAGAAAAAGCACTTCAATTTTTGAAAAAATTGTTGCCAGACCTTGAAATTTTGCTGAGAGAATATTAAACTATTTTATGGGCTGGCAAGATTGCTCCTATTCCACAGCCTTGGTGCCAGCCAGCCTCTGCAGCATCTAGGGAAGTCATGTTCTCCATAAGATTGATAATGCCTTGAACTAAACTCAGCCCATGACAAGAGTTAGAGGAGACTCACAGATCTCCTTATGCTTTTTGTAAACCCAAACTCAGCCCCCATTTGCCCATCCTCCACTGATAACATACAACATCCCTGTCCTCTTTACACTATAACCTATATGTGGAAGGTACCAGAAAAGAATATAATTTAGATCTGTACAAAAAAAATGTTAGATATAAACATCCCTCTCCCCCTCGGATGTGTTCAGAACCAATCTCATCATATCTGACATACTTGTTTACTGGTGCCTCTTGAAGAAAACCAAGCCTTCACAGTCAGGCTTTACCATCAATATTCATATCACCGAATAGTTATAGAATCTCCTAATCATATTCTTTTCCTATACATTTCTTTCAAAATCTTTACACTGTGGTCTTTAGAAGTCATAGTCTATTAGATAGGTATGGTGGTGCATGCCTGTAATCCCAGTACTTGAGAGGTTGAGACAGAAGGACCACAGGTTTAAAACCAGCCTCAGCAACTTAGTAAGACCCTCAGCTCCTAGACTATTTCAAAATAAAAAATAAAATCTGGCTCTATGTGTAGCTCAGAGGTATACCACAAAGACAGACAGACAGACAGACAGAAAGAATGAACCATAGGCTATTGTCAAAAAACTTCTTTAAAAATTCACTTTCCCTTCTTCTAACAGAAACTAGGCTATGCTTTGAGAATATAGCATTCTGTACATCCATTCAAACATTGCTTTTATGAATTCCGCTGCTCACAGACTATGACTCCTGAAAGAGGGTATGTATTAGGTCTTCTTGCTTTCCATTGTACTTTCCAGATCTTTGTTTCTCTTTCCACTTTAAAAATTCCTCTCTCTCTCTCTACCTAGTGAGGTCCTCTGCAACTTCATGAGACCCGGTTTCAAAATAAAGTATAAAAAATAGGGCCGGGGGTGTAGCTCGGAGGTAGAACGCCCCTGAGTTCAATACCCGGTACTGCAAATAAATAAATAAATAAATAATAAATAAATAAATAAAAACTCAGGCTCATTTAGACACCAGCTATCAGGTCTTGCTGCCCTTTTCAGTTATCTGTTATGCTCTGAATCCCCTTTTCTCATCTAGCTGGATTTTGATCATTGTTGCATGTCAAATAAACATAAGTTTATTTATTTTGGTATTCTCTATCACTATTTTTGTCCTGATTATTGCCTATAATTAATTCATATCAGCAATCAAGTAATGAGCTTGTTTTTTTTTTGTTTCTTGAGCTCCTCACTCTCAATGGCCTTTTTCTTCACTTAACTAAAACCACTCACGTCATATATAAAACACTAGAATTATGGCAACACCTTTGAAATCTTGCTTTTAGGAATATATTCTCTTACACGTAGCTCAGGTTTTTCCAGTTCACTTTTCCTAGCACCTTCTGCTTCAGTAATTCTTTTTTCCCCCAGTGGCATTCTACCTCTGAGCTACACCCCCAGCCCTATTTTTTATTCTTTATTTTAAAACAGGGTCTCACTAAGTTGTGGAGGGCCTTACCAAGTAGCCGAGGCTGGTCACAAATCTGCGATCCTCCTGTCTCAGCCTCCCAAGTAATGGGATTACAAGCATGTGCCACCGTGCCTGGCTTCAGTAATTCTTTATCACTGCTACACCTTTTTTTGCTATTACCATCCTACCTTCTCACCAGGTTATAAAACATGTTCCATCACTAAATCACTTCTGTGTTCACATTTCACTTCTTTGTTATGTCTCTCTGTCTCTGGCTCTGTCTCTCTCTTTCCCTCTCATCTTCTTTTTGGTACTGGAGGTTGAACCCAGAGGCATTCTACCTCCAACCTACACCCCCAGCCCTATTTTATTTTATTTTAAAAGAGGGTCTCACTAAGTTGCAGAAGGTCTTGCTAAATTGCTGAGGCTGGCCTTGAACCTGAGATCCTATCTCAGCTTCCCAAATACTGAGATTACAGGCGTGTACTACCACACCCAGTTTCTTTTCTTTCATTGTGCTAATAAAGGTGTAATTCTTGTCAACCCCACCTCTATCTGCTCTATATCTATACCTGGGCAGCTGAACATAACTTCCAAGAAACACAACCATGATCATTGATTCTAGTTTGACCGCAGTCCTCAGGTGGGTTCTCATAACACCCACGCAATCAGAACATATTTCTATCCTCACTCCTACACTATAAGAAATTTTACTGTTTTTCTTCTTAATCTCCCAACACTTCACCCTCACACCTCAAAACCCAAAGATGATCTATCTATTTCATAAGAAAATAGAAGAAGCCAGGTGTGGTGGTGTACACCTGTAATCGAGTACTTGGGAGGCTGAGACTGGAGGATTGCAGGTTTGAGACCAGCCTCATCAATTTAGCGAAACCCTCAGGAATTTAGCAAGACCCTGTTTCAAATTAAAAAATTAAATAGGGCTGGGGGTGTAGCTCAGAGAATAGAATGCCCCTGGATTCAATTCCCAGTACAACACAAGAAGAAAGAGGAAAGAGAGAAAGAGAGAAAGGAAGAAAGAAAGGAAGAGAAATAGAATTTCCCCACTTACCTAATACCAAAAATAGCACACATTTCATGGGTACCTACACACTGTCTTTCTATTAGAGTGGATAATTCACCACATTTTTATTTAACACTTATTGATCTCCATCTGAGTCACATTTCTTTTCCCTGATACAAGAACTTGCTTTTTCAGTGATCCAGTCTGCTGCCCCCTCAACACTGCCTTCCCTCTGAGACCTCCCTGTTCTCACCCACACCATCACCACTCACCTTCCAGCCAGGACACACGTAGCTTTCACGTGGGGACTGATATAACTCCTCACTGGTCTTTCTCCTTCTCTTTTGCCTACACACTGCCTATTGCTCATAGAGCAGCCATATTATCTTTAAAAATGTTTAAAAGTATAAGTAACATGGTATCATAACCCTCAGTGGCTTTCCATTATACAAGGAATAAAATCAGAAGCCGTGCCATGGTGTACAGGCACTCTGATACACACGCTCTCATCGTGAATTCCCGTGGCACTCATGGTGCGCAGGGGAGCGCCTGGCTTCAGCTCACCTCTCGGGCTGCAGCTTCACCCTCTCGCCCCTCCGCTCACTTCATCCCGGTCCTTAGGCTCTTCTTTCAGCATGGGAAGCTCTGCCTCTCTCCTGGCACTTGTACTGGCAGTTTTATTCCCACAAAATTTCACATGACTCCCTGTGTTTATGTTAGTTTGTGAAAGTGTTATTGTATCTTCAATTTTTATTTTAGTTATATTAAACCACATGTCTTTTTTTTTTGGTACAGGAGATTTAACCCAGGGGTATTCTACCTCTGAGCTACACCCCAGCCCTATTAATTTTTTTATTTTGAAACAGGGTCTCACTAAGCTGCAGAGGGCCTTGCTATAAGTTGCTGAGGCTGGCCACAAACCTGAGATTCTCCTGTTTCAGCCTCCCAAGTACTGGGATTACAGTAGTGTGCCACCATGCTCGGCTACATATCACCTTTTAAATAACCTTTGTTTCTAAACACCTTTATACTTCATGAAGTGTGTGTGTGTGTGTGTGTGTGTGTGTGTGTGTGTGTGTGTATTACTGTGGACTGAACATTGAGCCCAGGGGCGTTCTACCTCTGAGCTACACCCCCAGCCCTTTTTATTTTTTGTTTTGAAACAGAGTCTCGCTAGGTTTCTGAGACTCTCTCTAGGTTGCTGAGGCTGGTCTCAAACCTGAGATCCTCCGGCCTCAACCTCCCACGTACTGGGATTACAGGTGTGCCCCCATATGCCCTGGGATTGGAAGGTCTTTGAAGGGTGGAGGAGCCAGAACCACACCTGGCTCAATTTAATCAGAACATACAGAATTGGAGCCTAGCAATCTACATGCTTTGGAGCTTGTGGAAGTATTTCCGTCTGTGGCCAGATTGAAAAAGACCAGCCCAAGAGAAACCATAGTTGCATCAGTGCATGAAACTAGGTCTCTCTCCCCACCCCTTTTTTTGTCCTCTCACCTCTCATCCTCCATCGTTCAGTAGATAAATCTGCAGATAGTAACAACACAGTTCAGTAAATGCTATAACTGAGATGGAAAAGAGTGTATGGAGCATGAAGGGACTCTCGCTTCTACAGGAGCAAAGAAAATTTTAAAATACGATTTGCTGTAGACTGAAACAATAGCAAAATTTAGTCAAATGGAGAAGTAAGGGAGAGCGTTCCGGATAGAGAAAAAATAAAAACATACAATATCTGAAACATAGGTGTATTTAGGAAATAGGGATAAATTCAGTATGACTTGCTGTTAAGTATATGGAGTCCTGGGGACAAGGTGAGAAGCAGACCCTCGACTGACAGCTCCTTTTGTACAGAATGCTTTCCATGTCCCTTTCTTTACTTGACAAACTCACATTCAGCTCAATCCTATTTTCACTTTTCCTGTCTTGCCCACATCATGGCTTTGCCCTATATCTAAGATTCTCTTGCCCAGTGCTTAAGCTAAGTTTCCTTTTGTTAAGCAGTTCCTCTCATTTAACTAGTGTTCATTAGGTACTGACTCTGAGACAGGGTTTGTTAACTAACTCACCTCTTCATATCTCATAATATTCCTGCATTACTATTATTATTGTTGTTGTTATTGTCCTGGGGATTGAATCCAAGGTCATTCTACCTCTGAGCTACACCCTCAGCCCTATTTTATTTCTCATTTTGAAACAGGGTCTCCCTAAGTTGCTGTGGGCCTTGCTAAATTGTTGAGGCTGGCTGCAAACCTGTGATCCTCCAGTCTCAGCCTCTCAAGTACTAGGACTACAGGCGTTCACCACCATTATTTTAAAGCCCTAGATTCTTAGACCCTTAAATCTTCTGTAAACTTGTTCAACCTTCAGAAGGGAGGCAGTACTTTCAGAGGTCTAGAGTAGAATTTCTGGGTGGCTAGAGAATGAGTGGGGCTACAGATAGAAGCTTAGGGAAAACAACCAACTGAAAGAAGGGAATGTAGGGGAGTTGTTTTAATGATTTAAATCAGAACTTACCTGGAAATTTTCCACTATATTCTTATTACCAACCTCATTGCTTCTAATAAACAGAGCACCGTCAATTGAAAGCACAACTTAAATCTGCCTGTCTTGTTCTTCACTGAATGCTAGTTCTCTTTTTTGCTGAGCTGGGAAGGGAAAGACCAGGGGGGAGGAGCTCTCTGCCCACCTGGGTTCTCCTTATTTCATTCCTGCAACACAACACATAAATTTTCTTGTAATAGTGGATCAAGGCTCTTATACTATATAAGGGAATTTTTGAATGCTATGATTTCATCTTTCAAGAGCTCTGGGTACAGCCATGACTCTTCAGAGACCAAAGAAAGAGGTGGTTCATTAGGGCATCCCTTTAGGCCTTTTACTCAAAGGGCAACAGACTTGAAAAGTAGTTCCCAGAGGGAAAAGGACAGTGATTTTGGCTATTTCCAGCTTTCATCTGATGATGAGTCTTTCTATGCTTGTGTAGTTGCATTTATTCCCACTTTTGTCAAAACAGGAGCAGTTTTGGGGTGACATTTTTTACCCTGTAAGGCCATAGGTTCCTTTAATAAAAATTTGGATTTTTGCATCTCAACTTCCTTTCTCTTTGATGAAATGCTAAGTAACCTTGTTATTCATTTTGAAATGGTAGGAGGATGGCTGTAATTCTTTGTGGAAATCTAGATGGCATTGAGAATATTTTTTCTTTTGGGTTAATGTGTGTTTTACTACTGAGCAGTGGTTCTATCCTCAAATCCAACATTACTGTGACTTTTAATTATGAAATTATATGCATGATCCACTCAATAAACATAAAATCCATATACTATCCTAACTGTAATTTAGAGGAGCAATAAAATAATTTACAATATAAGTAAGAAATAAAATAATTTATAATATAAGCAATAATTGTAGGTATAATTCATATAATGAACATATATAGATATGTATGTGTAATACATATAATGTATGCAATAAAGACAAATAATATGTCTTTCAACATATAATTGCAGGCATGACCAGAACAGAAACTTAAGGAAGAAGTCAAATGTTAACCTCTGTAAACAGGACACTAGCAAACATAGAGGTGAATGGTGCTGGGGACTTGAATACTGAATATGTTGTCATCAGTGATTTAAAATATCTTGGGAAATTTCTGAGTAAATTAAAGCAGAAACAACCCTCAATGTGCAGGCAATTTCATAGAGAAATTCCATCACTGTGAAAGCTATGTGTGAAAAACCAGTGTCCTTGATTTTTCCAGATTTTTACTTCTGGCTTTTGGCCTTCTTCCCATGTCCAGAGCCAGAAAAAGCTGGCTAAGTCTTTCTCAGCTCGTCCCTCTGGTTGTCACTCTTATGACTCTTTCTTTTTCTTGTACCTACCCTTTTGATTGCATTGGGTCATCCTGAATAATCCAGAATAATCTCCCCATCTCAACATCCTCTACCTTAATGCTATCTTGATGTATTTGCCACATAACCCAGCAACTTCATGGGCTTCAGAAATTAGGACATGGAGGTCTATTTGTTTGTTTGTGGTCCTGGGGATTGAATCCAGAAGCATCCTACCTCCAGGATGTACCACCAGCCCCTTTTTATTTTTTATTTTGAAACAAGGTCTCACTAAGTTGCTGAGGCTGGCCTTGAACCTGCAATCTTCCCATCTCAGCCTCCCATGTACTGAGATTACAGACCTGCTCCACCACGCCTCGTGACTTGGAGATTCTTTGAAGGGTGTAGGTGGCAGAATGTTATTGTGCCTATGACATAAGGCATTGAATTTTGGGTTGCTTTTTTATGCAATACTATAATAACAAATGGCAACTAAAACTAAAGTATTTTGTATTTATTTTAGTTTTGGCCTAGATGCTGATGCTGATCAGGATATTTTTCACATACACGAATATTTTTTAGTGGATATAGGGTAGTTTCTCACTGTGAAGAATTCTATCACCTCTGACTTCTGCCCAGTAAATACCAGAAGGGGATTTACTTCTCTTTCTCACCTAAGAGTCAATTAATGGCATAAGCTTAGTGTATATTCTTCTTATACATTTGTGTGTGTGTGTGTGTGTGTGTGTGTGTGTGTGTGTGGTAATGGAGATTGAACCCAGGGGCATTCTACCTCCAAGTTACACCCCCAGCCATTTTTACTTTTTTTTGTTTTGATTAAGGGTCTTGTTAGGTTGCTGAGAGTCTTGCTATGTTGCTGAGGCTGTCCTCAAACCTGAGATCCTCCTGTCTCACCTCCTAAGTACTGGGATTACAGGTGTGTACCACCACTCCTGGTTACATTTTGTTTCTTAATTAATCATGAATTGAACTATTAATATATATATTGTCTTGATTTGTTTATGTGTTTAAATATAAAAGGTTTACTGAATAACCTTTCTCATGCAACATTTTGCACAATCAAGTTATTTTTTCTAGTTCTTTATTTTAACTGTAGTATAGAAACCCATCCTTTGGATAAACTACAATTTATTTTTTTATTTACATGTTCTAACTTTTTTGGCTCTCATAAATAACTCTGTAAGAAATACACATTTTATCTTCTTCTACATGTTTCAGTATCCTAATTGGTATGCTATGATAACACATTTTTTGACAATAAATGAATTACAGGCATGCCAAGTTACAGGTCTCCTCAGTCTCATGGAAGCTGGGAGTGAGTGTGGGACATTCTTTTGGAGGCTGGGCACCCTCCAATCATGAGCAGCCTTCTTCCTTTATACCAAAATACCATTTTTTCCTTTTGCTGTTTCATGATATCACAAAGGTGGACTATCCTATAACTCAATATATGCAAAGAAACAGAGAGTAGCTTTACTCCGAGTTATGCATGCATTTACCTTTACTACATATTGCTAAATTTCGCTCCAAAATATTTGTCATTTTACATTCTGGCTGGTACATGGTGTGGGTCATTGTGTTACTCTGATGCATATGAAATGACAATACATTGTTGTATCCAGTTACATTTTTCTGCTAAATTTATTAACTAATCAAGTGAAACTTGTTTCCATATACTTTTGCCTACTTTCCTAAGGGGCTATTACTCTTTTTAAAAATCGATTCAGAATTTACTTTATGCTTATCAATACCTTGGCACTTACCCATATTTCATTCATTTTCTCCTAACTTATTCACTTTTAATGATGTCATTTCATGTCATATTAAGATAATTTGTGAGAAAAAGAAGTGTACCAGTTGCTTCTTTTGTGATTTGTGCATATCTGTCTTAACTTTTTATTGTTTGCCCAGTGTCATGCTATTCCTGCAAAATGTTACAAATGTGTCTTTCTCTATCTAGAATTTATGCCATTCATGGGCCATAAAGAAATCATATTTAATCATGTATTTAATTATATTAGTAGCCAACCCTGTCCAGTAAAACTCACTAGGAATGCAGACCAGATAGCAATTTAGGAAAGAAAACTCAATTAAAAAATTTTAAATACTTGTTTTCTTATGGTAGTAGTTCTTTTTTTGGAGTGCTGGTGATTGAACCCAGGGGCATTCTACCTCTGAGCTATACCCCTAGCCCTTTTTTTTTTTTTTGTGGTACCGGTGATTGAACACAGGGGCGTTTTACCTCCGAGCTACACCCCCGGCCCTATTTTTTTATACTTTATTTTGAAACCGGGTCTCACGAAGTTGTGGAGGGCCTCACTAAGTAGCTGAGGCTGGCTGCGAACCCGTATCCTCCAGTCTCTGCCTCCCAAGTACTGGGATTACAAGCATGCGTCACCACGCCCGGCTATGGTAGTAGTTCTTAAAGTGTGATATCTTGATTGGCAGCATCAGAACTAATTGGGAAATTGCCAGAAAGGGCTCCTAACATACTGAATCAGAAGCACTGGGAGTATGCACTAACAATATGTGTTTTAACAAGAGGTAATTTTGAAGTGCACTAAAACTTGCACACCACTGGCTTAGACAGTATCTCAGAACTCATATCTAGTCCAGGTGTGGGGAATGCTCATAACAAGCACAGATTCCCTTAGACATGGTGTGGCTGGAGGAGAAAACATCCAGAGGAGTACTTGAACTGGTGATGAGGAGACCAACTGCAGCAAATTCTAGAGAGACTATAATTCTATAATGACAATTCTTGGGAGTTTCCCTGAAACATGTCTGGTAATAATAGTTTAAAATACATATTTATGATCTGAGGAAGGTTTAAGATGCATGATGGAATGAATAATGTTAGTGGTAAAGCAATAATACCAAATAAATGTTTTGTGTATGCGAGTATTGGTACTAAGAGTGAATGAGTCCCATATAAAACTGGGTTGTGGGTTTAGGGCAAAGGAGTTCTCTGAAAATACAGCTTATTGAGATAAGCACAATGGGTAGGTTCCCAGCAAAGGATACCAGGAGATACAGTCTTGGTAATGTTTAATGTGTATATTTTCTCTGCCTTTCTCAGTTCCTTAGATAATTATTATATATGATAAACTGCCTTTAACAAGTCATATTACCTAGACTTTACATACAGGAACAATTTGCTATTGAGTTCCATTACCATCTTGCTACATCTTGCACAGGTAATAAAAAAAGAGGCAAGGCATTTCACAAAGTCAGTCACACTGCAGCTATGTAGTGGTGGACAGTGTGTAGTAAATTCTCTATAACAGAAGAATTCCAGGAAGGAGAAAACATAACAGAATGGGCAAGGGAAAATTGCAAAGGAGAAAGGAAGGAAAATCTTGTCCTGGAATACCTGGGGAATGGAACCACTTTGGAAATGGAGAGGGATCCAGGTCACATTATCAAAGCACTCCTAGCCTCAGTGGCCCTGAAATTTTAGGTTCCCCTAGGCAAATATTGTCAGTACTGAGTAATTATAAAGCAAAAAAAAAAAGTTTCAAGGGAAGAGACTACAATTATGCCTCCCCTGCCTCTTTAACAAAGCTTCCAGCTTCCCCTCTACATTCTGAACTGGCCAACCAGTAAAGAAAAGCTTGGATACCTAATTTTCTAGGAAACACAGAGCTCCCTAGATGGCACTAGCATTAAACTCAGTATGATCCACCAAATTCCCAGGAGGCTGTGAGATACAGTTCATCAGTATAACAACCTCTGAGCCCTGTATTCTGATAGTTGAGTGTGGGCAGAAACTAGTAATGCTCTTGCAATCTTCCGATGGTGCTTTCCCAACGCTGTGGATTCTCATGTCTGCTCTCCTGGAGTCATGTGAGTTGGGGCTAGGGAAAGACTCCAGAGAGGGCATTTCTTAGCCTTCTAAAGAAGCCTGTAGCTACTATTGTTGTAGGGAATTGTGCTTCAAAGCAGGGAGAATGAAGTTTAAAGATCAGGAAAGGAAATTTTAAAATATATTTTTATTGGTGCATTGTAGTCTCACATCATAATATAATTCAAAGTGATAGAGAGATGCATGCACACAGCACGTGGGGAGCTTCTCCCGGCTCCCTCCCCACTCCCTCCCCTTCCCCATACATGATATTGAGATTGGGATTGATAATTTCACATATGTACAAAATGTCAATGGAAGTGTTTTCTTCATTAATCCCCCCCACCCACCCAACACACACTCTTCCTTAGACCACTTAGGAAATTTTGCTGAATAACATCTCTGTGTAGTCTGACTTGGGATTCTAATTAGCAGGCTTCCTAAACAGGGGTTTCAGTTTGGTCTTAGGCTGAGTCCTTGGAAAGGGGTGGACACTGGGGAGCTGCAGATAAAGGAAGAAGCGAATGTTATGTTAACCAGACCGGGGACATGGCAACCACTATGAAGACAGTTTAAGGCATTTACTATGCTATTTGTGAAATTGTTAATAAGAAATAATTCCTCATTAAGCACCTAAGAGAAATTCGTGTGCCTAGGGAGATAGACAGAGATCAGCAGTAAGAAATTGGGCAGAAAGAATCAGCAGAACCTTAATGATGATCTTGAGCTTTTTCTTCCCAGTATTCTCACAATAGACAAAGGGAGCTCAAGGTTAACTGTGTAAGGAAGGGACACTGTTCCAAAACCGGAGAAGTCTCTTCTTTGAATTTATTTTTCCAGTGTCTATATACGCTGAGAGGCTGGTCCATTAAGGAAGAGTAGAGTTTAGCCCCTCTCTCTTATTATGTACACACTGAGAATAAGAAAGAGTTGTGGCAAGGAGTTGATACCCCTCTAATAACTATCTTCTGACTCCCTACATTTCCTGGCTTTTTTGTACTGACCTTTGCATTACCACCAGCTTCCAGAATTGGACTAGTTATATACAAGGGACACACTAAATATTTGTAGTTGAATAAGTGTATATAAATTTCCAAGCTGTGAATTTCTCATTCCCATTTTGAAAACTCCCAGTTAAAATGATTTCTCAGCTTCTACCTTGTTTGTGTCTGTGTGTGTGTGTGGGTGGGGGTGGTACTGGGGATTGAACTCAGGGGTATTCTACTTCCAAGCTACACCCCCAGCCCTTTTTATTTTTTTATTTTGAAGCAAGTTCTTTCTAGGTTTCTGAGAGTCTTGCTAAGTTGCTGAGGCTGGTCTTGAACCTGAGATCCTCCTGTCTCAGTCTCCCAAGTACTGAGATTACAGGTGTGCACCACACCTAGGTCAGCTTCTATCTTAATGGCTGCTTCTCTGTTTCTTCCCCTTACCATTGCTGCATATTCTGCATAATTCATATAAGGTAGATAATCCTAACTGTGGATTGTGTTCTTAGGGACTAGTGGTATGGGAAAGGTAGGATAAATCAGAGAATAATCTGAGATTTCAAGAATGAGAGATGAGTCATTAGTGTCCAGGTACGAGTTAAGGTGATTTTATAAAATCACTTCCTACTATTATGGAGTGTGAGAATGAGGAGGATTTGACTATATTTTCTCTTTTCATTCACCAAGAATTGCAGATAAAATACGAATAAAAGGTTGATAAAATGTGAAATATACATACAATGGAAGGTTAGTCATTAAGAACAAAATTGTGTAATTTGCAGGAAATAGATGGAGCCAGAGAACATTATGCTAAGTGAAATCAGTCAGCCTCAGAAAGTCAAAGGTCACGTTTTCTCTCATGTGTGGAAGTAGAGAGAAAATAGGGAAGAAAAGGGAATTCATAAAAATGAAGAGAAAGACCAGTAGAATAGTGGAAGGGGATTGGGAAAGGGAGAAAGGGAGAGTGAAAAGGAGGCTGGAGGAAGGAAACAGACTAAATAATGCTATGCTCATACATGATGTATCACTATCAATCACACTAACATGTACGGGGAGAGGGTGTGGGGCGTGGGGGAAACACACCAAGAGATGGATGTTGTGTGCATATATGAATGTCACTATGAATCTTGCTAAGATTTATAACTACAATACACCAATAAAATTTTTTTAAAAGATTGACAGAAATGAAGGCAGGAAAAGGTTGAAAATTTCTGTTTCAGAATAGAATGAAGTCCCAAAAGGGTTAACTTCAAAATATTGGGGAAACAAAAAAAAATGTGTCCATAAGAGTTGTTGGAGTAGCTTATGGAGTTGCAGATGAAGATTGAGCATGTGTATGTGAAAATATCAACTGACTAATGAAAAGACTGGAAACTACTAAGGTAACAGCAAAGTAAAAGAGAACTACTAAGAATAAAATCCCAAATCAGAACCTATTATAAACTAAAGAACATGAAAAATGATGTCCAACTTTATTTAGTGAACCGTGTTTGCAGGTTTTGTTCTAGACTGATGGTCCCACCTAAAATCTTTCCATACTCCATAAAAGTCTGTGAGTATTCAAGTATATTCCCAAGAAGAATAATGGAGCGCATCTTTTTCTTTGAAGATGAGAGTCCTTAGCTAGTAGACAATTCTATTTTACTTAAATGCCTATTTGAACCTTTTCTAATTTACTTATTTATTGTATTTAACAAGCCTTATATGATAGGTACAATGTGAACCTCTTTACAGATATTAACTCATGATTCTATTAACTCTAGGAGATAAATCTATTATTATTGCCTTTTTATGGATGGCAAAATTGCCAAACATTCTCTGTTAGTGTTACTGTAGTCTCATCCATATTTCTGTTCTATGTTGTCTCTCCAGGCAATGTGATGCTGCGTGGGGGTTTTTGACCACAGAAGTCCAGCGCTCTTGGCGAGAGCATGGAGTCTCCTAATCACACTCACCTGGACCCTTCTGTCTTCTTCCTCCTGGGTATCCCGGGTCTGGAACAATTCCACCTGTGGCTCTCACTCCCCGTGTGCTGCCTGGGCACCGCCACCATTGTGGGTAACATCACCATCCTGGTTGTTGTGGCCACCGAGCCAGCCCTGCACAAGCCCGTGTACCTTTTCCTGTGTATGCTCTCCACCATCGACCTGGCCGCCTCCTTCTCCACAGTTCCCAAGCTACTGGCCATCCTCTGGTGTGGAGCTGGACACATCTCTGCCTCTGCTTGCCTGGCACAGATGTTCTTCATTCACACCTTCTGCATGATGGAGTCCACTGTGCTGCTGGCCATGGCCTTTGACCGCTACGTGGCCATCTGCCACCCACTCCGCTATGCAACCATCCTCACTGACACCATCATCTTCCGCATTGGGGTGGGGGCCATGCTGCGAGGCTCCCTGCTCATGCTCCCATGTCCCTTCCTCATTGGGCGTTTGAGCTTCTGCCAAAGCCACGTGATCCCACACACCTACTGTGAGCACATGGCCGTGGTGAAGCTGGCCTGCGGAGACACCAGGCCTAACCGTGTGTACGGGCTGACGGCCGCGCTGTTGGTCATTGGGGTTGACCTGTTCTGCATCGGTCTCTCCTACATCCTCATCGCCCAAGCTGTCCTTCGCCTCTCGTCCCGCGAAGCTCGGTCTAAGGCCCTTGGGACCTGTGGTTCTCACGTCTGTGTCATCCTCATCTCTTACACGCCAGCCCTCTTCTCTTTCTTCACTCACCGCTTTGGCCACCACGTGCCACTCCACATTCATATCCTGTTGGCCAATGTCTATCTGCTCTTCCCACCTGCTCTCAACCCTGTGGTGTATGGAGTTAAGACCAAGGAGATTCGTGAAAGGGTGGTCAGGGTGTTTCAAAGGGGACAGAAAACTGGGGTAAAGGTGTCGGAGTGATTTTGGCGTATAGAAAGGATGTAATGAAAAAACTTTTCAAGATTGAGAAATCCTCAGTATTTGAGACTGGAAAGAGGTTTTAATAGGGAGATAACGTCATCTGCAGAACCTTGATCTAGATCATTTACAAAATGATAAATTACAGAGAACAAGGAGTTTTGCCATTATTCCTTTCTATCTAGGGAAGTATAAACATAGGAAGATTCTTCCAATCTAGAGAGTGTCTCAATATTGAGAACAGACATTTATGCCCAGGAGAAAGTCTGCCCTGCTACAATTTAGAAGGGCCTCTGCATAGCCATGGGGGTCACCTTACTTCTTGGCCCTCTACCAGTACTCCAGGCATGGGTTTCTAATATCATCCTTTTGAACCCAGGAGAATTCTATCTTCCAGATATATCCACAGCCCTTTTTTTTAATTTTATGTTTTGAAACGGGGTCTTGCCAGGTTGCTGAGAGTCTTGCTAAATTGCTGAGGCTGGTCTTGAGCCTGTGATCTCCCTGTCTCAGCCTCCTAAGTACTGGGATTCCTTGTCTGGTTCTAATACCATCCCTTAGGCTATCTGCAGTGATCAGAAGATAGGACAGTAAAGCCATAGTTAAAGAAATTAGACCTTCAAGGAACTTACTCTGCTTTTGCATAAATCCTATATTTCTCCATCAGAACTTCAAACCAGGAAGAGGAAAGAGACTTGTCAATACAATATTACTTAGCCACAGAGACAAGGACTTGAAACCTAGAATCCTCTGGTACAAAACAATGCAATCCTCTGCACTCTCCTCTGCACTGGGGAACTTCTCTTGCTTTCATTTATTCTTTAATTCATGATGTATGGAATACTTAATCGATTCCTTCCCAGTGTCACTCTTTCTTGCTTCTGATGATAACATTTTGAACTTAACCTGTGAGCAAGCCTTGAATTTATATTTGTATTTGGAATCTGTTTCTTGCAAAATTAGGTAGTGGGATCGTTTTTGTTGTATCTTTTTTTCTTCTTCTGCTTTTCCTTGGTTTAGTACTCTTTGACTCCAAGCATGACACACAGCCCAGTGGGTAGAGGAAAAATGAGAAAGGTCAATGTACTCACTTTTGTGGTTGATACAGGAATGAGTCCATGTCTTAAGCTGGTGGCCTGCATGTTGGCTCTTATGTTGCAAATAATGGGAAACAGAGACCTTTGTAACTGGTGTTTCTTAGCTAGTTGAGTCCTAAAGAACTTTTATAGACAGGATTTAGTGCAAGTAATAAGAGGTTTATTATTATTATTATTATTATTATTGTAATAACATTTAATATGAGATCTAACTTCTTAAATTTTTAAGTGCACAATACATATTGTTAACCACAGGTACAATGTTGTATAGCACACCTCTAGAACTTATTCTTATAATTGAAACTTTAATCATGGAACAGCAATATGATCCTATTTAATAAGAAAAAATAATTATGCATAATATTGAAGTAACTGCCAGGGGGTGCTCAGAGTCATGTTCAAAATTAGACTCATACTGGCTGTTATAGCTCACACCTGTAATCCCAATACTTGGAAGGCTGAGACGGAAGGGTTGCACAATTTAGCAAAACCCTGCTTCACATTTTTAAAAAGCAAGTAAAATAAAAAGGATTGAGGGTTTAGCTCATAGGTAGAATATCCCTCCTCCTTTAGTCAACATCTGCCCTTTGCCCACCCAATCCCACCTCAGCCTCTATTAACTGTTATTCTTACCTTCACTGTTTTGCAGGATAAAATTCCCCAACATTTTTATGTGCAACATCTTTTTCTATTTTCTAACTTCTGACTTACTCAACTCATCCTAATATGATTTTTGCTTATGAATTCCAAAAAATAAATGATTCTTTCCAAACAATCACCTATAACCTCCAAGAGGCTTAATAGATAAAACATAGTTTACAATTGCGGAATAACATTAGGATCCATTTCCTTGCCTTCTTTGCTTTCTCCCTGAATAGGTTACTTTGGTCTCCTTTTCTATCTCAGCATTTATCTAGATTTTAAATATAGGAGTTCCTCTATGCTGGATACTAGCCCCCTTCTTTTTCTCATCATACTGACTTGCTAGGAAATCGATCTGTGCCAATAACATCAATTCAAATATTCCAGTGATTACATTATTTTCTCAACTTGCTCCTTTGCTCTCTAGAACTACTTCCCCACCTACTTGTTTCCATTTTTCACTTGGATGCTTCCAAGTCAGGCGCCTCGTGTTTGCCATAACCAAATCTGCATGTATTCTCTCCTCCAATGTGGCCCTTCTCGAACCATCCTTAGACATATGAATAACATCACATTCCATCTCGCTTCATATCCCAAGACCTCAGCATTATGATTACGTCATAAATATTATCAATTTTACCCCCAAGGTATCTTCTAAATCCATCCACCTTTTTAGTTTTATCTTCATGCCCTCTTGCGTAGTTCAAGATGGAGCCATCTCTCCCTTGGATTACTGTTGTAGCTGCCTATACAATTTACTTATCAATTTGATGCTTTATTTATTTTCTTTTTGTGTGGTGCTAGGGATTGAACCCAGGAGCATTCTACCTCTGAGCTACACCCCCCAACCCTCTTTTATTTTTGAGTTTGAAACAGTCTCACTAAGTTGCTGAGGGCCTTGCCAAATTGCTAAGCCTAGCTTTGAACCTGGGATCCTCCTGCCTCAGCCTCCCAAATACTGGGATGACAGGCGTGCGCAACAATGCCTGGCTTCAACTTGCCACTCTAAATGTAGTTTCCACATTGTTGCTAGGACTGAATTGTCCTTGTATTCTTCCAGTGGCCCCATATTATTTTAACATGAATTTGCTTACAAGTCTCTGGCTTCTATTATCTCAAGAGTATCATCTCACACCATAACTCATTTCCCCCCACATCTTGGGGGTTCCAACCACATTTGTTGTCTTCCACAAATTTTAGCATTTATAAATTCCTAGAATACTTTACATCCTCAACCCCAAGCATATACAATATTTAAATCCTAGTGAAACACTTGACCTTATAACAAGATGTTATTTCTGCAGGAAATGCTTTTACAATGAGAACAATTGATTTCCTTCATTATATGCTCTCATACCACAGGGCATTTTTGCTTTAAGGCATTTATCTCAGTTAATAATTATATTTTCTTTGCCTTTTATTTAGTATCCTTTCACTCCTGCTAGACCACAGTTCCCATGAGAACAGGGCAATGATTGACTTATCACTTTATGCCTACCATGTTTTCCAAATACAGTAGAAAGTCTCCCTAGAGTTTTGAATGAATAAATACCTTCCTTAAAAATATTTAAAGAAACACCCTAATGTAAAATTCTCTGAATTATCATGCATAGAAATAATTAAAAATCTTCCACCTATTATAGGATTATCTTGGTTTCATGAATGAAGATATTCTCTGTCTATAGAGGTTCTCAGGTTATAGTAACAGGAAACATATCTGTGAGTTCATCCTCTTGCTGCACTTTGGGGATTTAACATCCTAGGAATTCAGCTTTCTCTGTGGGCCTTTAGTTCCTCATGGCTCCAAAGGAGTTCTATTATCCTCAGGTCACTGAACTTCTTACTACTCCCCATAAATCCCAGAAGTTCATAATTTCTTGCCATATCTCAGCTGAGAACACCTCTTCATCTCATGTGAAAGCTTATTTCTCAAAATGTTTTGTGTTTGCCCAGTAGGAAACTCCTTCCATTGTGAAGATCTCAGACTGTGAGTCTCTGCTCATAACCACAGTAAGTTCTGAAGGGCACCCTGGGTAATTTTCAAGTCATTTGATGCCTCATTCTAAATTTAATGTTGCTTTGGTAACACTCTGCAAAAGAGATTCACTATTTTCTCTGCCCTAGCGGGACATAAAGGCTTGGAAAGCTTTTGCAAAAGGGGCTAAGGGATATGATGCTGCTACACTGATGTGTATCAAAATGTATAATTACAATGCACCAATAAATGAATATATATATAAAAGGGGGCTAAGGGTAGAATTTAAAAAATATCAGGATCATTGGTACAATATGTGTATAAAAAACTTTTGTATTGTCTTCAGTATTAATGTATTAGCTTTTATAATAGAATCACATTTTATGTAATGTTAGAATCCAATTGTTAAAGAATAGCAAAACCTGTTATTTTTCTGTGAGGTCAAACTCATTCTTTCTCTTATTTGTATCACACAAATATCAACCAGAAAAAAAAAACATTTAGGAAAAGATGGGGAAAATAAAACATGGAATTACCCTATTCTCCAGTAGTCCCACTCCTGTGTATTTATTCAAAAGATTTAAAATCAGTATGTCAAAGAGATGTCTGAACACCCTTCTTCATCGAAACATTATTCTCGATAGACAAGTTATGGAATCCAACTAAGTGTCCAACAGATGAATAAAAAAAAGAATATATTTGCACAATGAATATTTTTTCAGGAAGAAATTTTGTCTTTTGAGACATTAATGGAATTAGAGAACATAATGCTAACTGAAATGAGCCAAACACAGAAAAACAAATACACAAGTGCCTGTTCTCATTACATGTGAAACCTGAAACAGCTGAACTCATACAAGCAGAGAGTAAAACGGTGGTTATCAGAGTCTGCAGGGTGGGAGACACAGGGAGATGACTGTCAAAGGGGACAAAGTCTCACTTAGATAGGAGGAGTAAATCTGATTTTTTTTAGATCAATTGCACAGAATCCAGAACATAGCTAATGATGGAATTCTGTACATTTCAATATCACTGACATTAAATTGCTAATATTCTAATAAAATATTATACATTTGAGGTGATGGGTAAATTGATTTAATCATTCTGCAGCTGGAGGGAAACACACAAAATGCTGTATGCTTGTATGTTTCTATCACTCTGAACCTCATTATGATGTATAACTAAAAAGCACCAATAAAAGTATACTAAAAATTATATCAGTACTTTGTGCCCCACAAATATATACCACTATAACTTGTCAACATAGTATAAGTAAAGAAATAAAACATGTAGCTTTAAAAGAAAGAAAAGGGGAATACACCAAGTTATGATGCGGTTTTTGGCTGAAAATGAATAAAGGAAGGTGTCACAAAAATACCAGTTCTTGTACAATGAAATGGCTCACATGCCAGTTCTCTTTTGGAATTCTCATCTAAAAGCTCACAGTAAAAACTAGCTTTATCTCCACATACACACACCTATCTTGCCTTTTATTCATTAAAATATATCATGGCTATGCTTAGATGATTTGACTCTTCATCAAATTACATTCATAATAAAAATATATATATATATATATTTATAATAAATATATTTGCTAATGGGGATTGAACCCAGGGGCATTCTCCTTCGGAGCCACTAGCCCTATTTTCATTTTTATTTTGCAACAGAGTCTCACTACGTTACTGAGGCTGGTCTTGAACTTATGATTCTCCTATCTCAGTTTCCCAAGTACTTGACATACAGGCATGTGCCACCATACCTGGCATAAGTATAATAGATTCTATCAATAGGGGATATGTGTGAATTCAAACATGGAAGCTTTGAGAAATATCTGAAAGGAGATACATGTAGTTGTGAATAGTGTTCTTTATGGTGACCCCTCAAGAGAATTATATTTTCTTTCAGTTTCTTCTTCACTTAACAGTAATCATATCAATAATAAACCTATAACTAATATAATTAAATTGCTACATCCTACTTAAAGATATCATTTAAAACTGGTATAATTTTTCATGTTTTTTTTTCTTGCTCATAATGCTGCAATAACTTCTACTATGGCAAATAGTGAAAATAAAATTCCTAGCAAAGTCAATAATTTTTGTAAAGAGCAGACATTCAGAATATATTCATGTATTATGTGCATCTGCATTGCATGATGTGAGGAAGTTAAAACCAAGAGAAGGTTCTCAGTTGGGTTTGTATCGCAGCAGGAGTGCCTCATGCACGATGAAGGACTTTGGGCTTTATTTCAATGAAAGTGTTTAGGCATGGGTTATTTGAAGCAAGAGAATACCAGTTTTAACAAGATCAGGTTGTTAGTGGAAAGTAAGAAGTGTGAAGAAATGAGAAACAACTGTGACAAGGCAGGTTACAGAAGCAGTGGTCCTGAAGAGAAGGGGAGAAAATGAGTGAAGTAAAGGAAAACCTTCCCACAGGAGAAGGAAGCAATCGAGTGTGGAACGTGCCGGTATGTCTGCTAGTTTCAGGCTTGCTTAGTGGGGCCACTATACACAATAAAAAGTACATGGAAAACCATACAGTTTAAGAAAAGTTAGTGGATCTGATTTTGAATGTGACTCTGAGCATCCCTTGGCAGTTCCTTCAATATTATGGATAATTAATTCTTTTTTATCACCTAAAAATTTGAATATGCTTTTATAGGTGTATTGTAACCATACATCATATTGAGGTTTAGTGTGATAGAAACATACATGTCCATAGCATCCGGTGCATTTCCCTCCTGATCCTGCCCCGCTCCCTACCTTGCCCCGCTCATAATACTGAAATTGGTGTCGATAGCTTCATGAATGTTCATAGGATTGTTTGAACTGACTTCTTACCAAGTCTCCTCCCTCCTCATACACCTCCATCCTCAAGTTCCATTACACTATTCTATGGGTATCTCTCCTCATTATTTGAAGTCTCTTTTGTTTCCTAGTTTCTTTCTGGTTTCCACATAGGAGAGAAAATATATAACCATTCACTTTCAGAGATAGTAATCTCACTTAGCATAATATTCTATAGTTCCATCAATTTTCCTGCAAATGATATAATTTTGTTCTTTTTTATGACTGAATATAATTTCACTGTGTGTATACATCACAGATTCATAACCCATTCATCTGTTGATGGACACTTAGGCTGGTTCCGTGGATTGGCTATTGTGAATTGTGCTGCTATAAACACAGATATTCGTGTATTGTTTTAATAATCTGACTTAAATTCCTTTGAAAACACTTTCATTGACATTAAGTGCATATGTGATATTATCGATGCCAATCCCAATATGATGTCTGGAGAAGGGGAGGGAGTGAGGAGGGAGTGGGGGGGGGGACTCAACAAGTGCTCTGTGCCTGTATGCCCGTCATTCTGAACTACATCAGGATGTGAGATTATAATGTACCAGTAAAAGTATATGAAATAAATAAAGATGTTTAAAAACTAGAAAAAAGGAAAAGATACCCAGGATAATTAATTCTTGTTTCTACAGTAGGATAAAAGTGCTATTCCATTCTTATAAAGTCTTAATTATACAGAATAAGTTCTAGAGATCTGCTGTACAACATTGTACCTATGGTTAACAATGTATTATTGTGCACATAAAAATTTAAGAGGGTAGATCTCATATTATGTGCTCTTAACACAATAATAACAAATTTATACTACTTGTACTAAATTTTTGTTTTAAAATTTACTATCACTCAAATGGGATAAAAACGTGTTAAGTGTATCTCCATTATATGGCTCTATTGAAACATTTAAACATCACTGCTTAATTTCTTGTCAAGTTACTCTTTTATAACCTCTTTTGCACATAAAATAGTGTAAATGAAAATTTTCTATCCCCAGTATGCAAGATAGTTTATTTCGGAAAATCTTTTAAAGTTCATTGTAATGATTTCTTTGGCAAGCTATATAAAACATTAGTGGACATATATAGCACCTTGGAATGGTATAGTGTGTAATGGTGTGGCTCCAAAATTCAATATCCCATAATTCCACAATAAAATATCTAGTAAGTATTAGTTAATAAATGTTTAAGTTAAGCAACACTGGTATGTATATGAAGAAAGTAAGCATATGCACTTGATTCAAAAAATTTTTGAAAAGATGAAGAAAGGTTTAGAGAAACTAGAATCATATTTTTGTGATGGCTCCAGCCTGACATATTACAAATGGAGGTTTAAGCTTCATGTTGGAATTTCCATGAATACTCAACATGAATAATTGTAATATATATTTATATATATATGTGTACTTATAAATGTATATATATTATATATATGACAATATATAAATATATGTATATATGTATGTATGTATGTATAGTTGCAGTGCTGGGGATTGAACTCAGGGCCTCATGCATACTTGGCAAGCACTCTGCCATTAAACAAAAAATACAGTTCAGAAAATTGTGACATTTAAGTGTACCTATTACTTTTAAAAACCAAGAACTTTCTTGGAATTTATTTTAAATAGTATAAGAGATGGACTTCAAAATTCATTTTGTTATGTCACCATATTCTATGAAGAAGTTTAAAAATAATGATTATGATCAAAGAAAGCAACTTCAAAAATATTTTATTTTCTTTACCAGGAGAATATGTCTGCAATTCTGAAAGGCTCCAATAGCTCCAAATTCCAGGTCTCTGAGTTCATTCTGATGGGATTCCCAGGCATTCACAGCTGGCAACACTGGCTCTCCTTGCCGTTTGCACTACTCTATCTCTCAGCAATTGGTGCAAACACCCTCATCCTCATCACCATCTCTCAGGACCCTTCTCTGAAGCAGCCCATGTACCTGTTCCTGGGTGTCCTCTCTGTGGTGGACATGGGTCTGGCCACCACCATCATGCCCAAGATCCTGGCCATCTTCTGGTTTGATGCCAAGGTCATCAGCCTCCCTGAATGTTTCACTCAGATCTATGCCATTCACTGTTTCGTTGGCATGGAGTCTGGTGTCTTCCTCTGCATGGCTTTTGATAGATATGTAGCTATTTGTCACCCCCTTCGATACCCATCAATTGTCACCAATTCCTTAATCTTCAAAGCTACCCTCTGTATGGTGCTTAGAAATGGTCTATTTGTCATCCCAGTGCCCGTGCTTGCAGCCCAGCGTAATTACTGCTCCAGGAATGAGATTGAACATTGCCTGTGCTCTAACCTCGGAGTCACAAGCCTGGCTTGCGATGATAGGAGGCCAAATAGTATTTGCCAGTTGGTCCTGGCTTGGCTTGGAATGGGGAGTGACCTAGGTCTTATTATGTTGTCATATAGTTTGATACTGCGCTCTGTGCTTAGACTGAACTCAGCTGGAGCAGTGTCCAAGGCTCTGAGCACTTGTAGTTCCCATTTCATCCTCATCCTCTTCTTCTACACTGTTGTTGTAGTGATTTCAGTAACTCACCTGGCAGAGACCAAGGCTACTTTAATTCCAGTTCTACTCAACGTGCTGCACAACATCATCCCTCCCTCCCTCAACCCTATGGTTTACGCACTTAGGACCAAAGAACTTAGGGAAGGTTTCTGGAAAGTGTTTTCTTCATACTTAGGAAAGAAATAAGACACTAGAGATATTCTCCATGATGTATACTGTTATAGTTATATATAAAATGACCCCTGAAGAGCTCATTTGTTGGTGTTACAAATTCAAATAGTTAAGTCCTGAGTGTTATAATATCATCAGTAGATAAATCTATTATTAAATCCATTGGTATGGATTTATCTGGATTGTAACCTAGTCTGGTGGTGTGTGGCTTTAAAAGGTAGGTCCCTGGGGGTGTGACCTTAGGGATTGTGCTTGTGCCTATGAACCCCTTTGCTTGCTTGCTCTTTTTGCTTCCAGCCTCTGTGATGTGAGGAGTAGAGCCCATGTGCTCTCTCCCTCTCCCTGCTTACCTCCACCATGCCCTGAGCATCAGAACATGTCTTCACATGGACTGAATTCTGAGTCTCTAAGTACATAGTCAGGTCATTTGGATTACATCAGTGAGAATGTTGACTAAAAAAGAATTTGTTACCCGAGAATTGAGGTCACTGCTTTATCTAAGTTTGACCATGTGTTTTGTGAACCTTTGGATCTGGTTTCTGAGAGAAAATTTGAAGGGCCAGAATGTGGTTCAAAAGGAGGATGGTAGTAACTATGCTCATGTGATTTTGGAGGTCAAAAAGACTCCATAGGAAAATGGAGTAGAGGCCACACATGTTACATTCTGGTAAAGAACCCATTGGCATTTGGCCTAAGTCCTGAAATTTTGTATGAGGCTGAATTAAAATATGGTTGGCTGATTAAACTGGCAAAAGAAATCTCAAAACAGCAAAATATTCAAACTGCATTGTGGATATTGATGTCTGCATTCAGCCAGTTGTACACCAAATTTTGGGAATGAAAGCAAAGCAGAAAGATTTTATAGACTTGCAGTTTGGCCAGAAAGGCATGTGCAAAGTTGGAGCCCATAGAGATGGTGTCATGAAAGAAAGATGATGGAAGGTAGATCGGATGTTTTGCATAGGAAGAAAGAAAGGAATGTCGTTGGAACAGTTCAAGTCCAAGTGCATAAAGAAAAAAGAGCCCAGTGGCAGTGATTGAAAAGGGTGTGACTGCCTTTCCTGCTAGTGATGGAAAATGGGTCATGGTGGCTTCACCCCCAGATTTCAAAGGAAGGCCTCAGAAGCCAGGCAACATGTGGCTGGGCCAGAATCCCTGCAAGAAGGCCCAAGTGAGGAATGTTGTGAAGCTGTGAGGGTGAAGCCAAGGTTTCAAGAAAACCCCCTTGATGTAGAAATGCCGGAAATGTGGAAGAACCATGAGGAAAGGCTGCAAGCTGTTAGCCAGGCTGTAAAAGTGAGTACGCTGCTCTTTGCAATCAACCAGCTGACTGGGGCAGGGCTGCTAAGACCCTTTGGAGATGGCATCCCACCACCATGTGCCCCAGATGCCAGAAGTGGAGCTGCAGGATCAAATGCTTGCCCTTTCAGATTTCAATATTGTTTTGGTCATACTCCTTCTTTCTGTGCCCCTATTTCTCTCTTTTGGAATGCAAATGTTTACTCTCTGTCATTGTACATTGGATGCATGTAACTTGCTTTTTATTTTGATATTTATTTTCTTTTACAGGGGCTCACAGCCAAGTGTTCACTTCCAGTCTCATAGGAGACTGTGGACTTTGGGACTTTTGAGTGATGATGGAACTGTTAAGACTTTGACAACTCTTGGAGATGGACTGAATGAATTTTCAATTATGAAAAGAGCATGAGCTTTTCAGGGGCCAGGGGTTGAATGTTATAGTTAGATAAAGAATGTCCCCTGAAGAGCTCATTTATTGGTGTTAGTAGTTCGTATAGTTTAGTCACGAGGCTTGTAATACCATCAGTAGATAAATCCATTATAATGGAGTGGTAACCTAGGTGGCAGGGTGTAACTAGAGCAGATTGCTACCTGGGGGTATGGCCTTTGGGATTGTGCTTGTGTCTTTTAATCCCCCTGCTTGCTTGCTCTCTACTCCTGGACTCCATGATGTGAGGAGCAGAGCCTGTGTATTATTCCTTTCTCCGCTTCCTGCTGCCATGTCCTGAACTTCAGACCCTGGCATCACATGGCCTGAAACCAGAATCTCCAAGAAACTGTGAACAAATAAAACTTCCTTCCCCTAAGTTCCATGGTCACGCCTTTTGGATTATAGAAGTGAGAATGTCGACTGAACTATACATGAAATTCATCTTCTAAACGACATAGTAGAACTCCAAAGAGATCCATCTTGAATTGACTCTTGTGCAGGGTGAGAAAGTGTTTATTCCCATTTTTCTGCATATGGATAACCAGTTTTGCCAACACCATTTGTTGAAGAGGCTATCTTTATTCTCCAGTCTATGTTTTTGGCCCCTTTGTAAAAAATCAATTGACTGTAAGTGTGTGGATTTGTTTCTAAGTCTTTTATTCTGCTCCATTGGTCTATGTGTCTGCTTTTGTGTCAGTACCATGCTGTTTTTATTACTATGGCTCCTCAAACTATAGTTTGAAGTCAGGTATTGTGATGCCTCTTGCATGGTTCTTGTTGCTGAGAACTACTTTAGCTATTCTGGATTTTTTGTTGTTCCAAATGAATTTAAGGACTGATTTTTCTATGTCTTTGAAGAATGACCTTGGTAATCTAATGGGTATCGCATTGAATCTGTCGATCACTTTTGGAAGAATGGCCATTTTGATGATATTTATTCTGCCTATTCAAGAGAATGGGAGGTCCTTCCATCTTCTAAGATCTTTTTCAATTTCTTTTTTCAATGTTTTATAATTTTTCTTGTAGAGATCTTTTACTTCTTTCATTAGGTTTATCAAAGACCTGGAAATTAGACCAGAGACCTTGCAGCTACTTGAAGAGGGCATAGGACCAACACATAGGCACAAGTAAAAACCTTCTCAACAAGACCCCAAAGTCACAAGAAATTAAAATGAGGATCAATACGTGGGATTGCATTAAACTGAATAGCTTCTGTGCAGCAAAGGAAACTACCAAGAGCCTCAACAGAGAGCCGACAGAATGTGAGATTTTTTCCAGCTACTCCTCTGATAGAGGACTAATATATAGAATATACAGAGAATTCAAGAAACTCACCGCCAACAAAAAACAAATAACCCAATCAAAAAATGGGCAAGTAAATAGACACTTCACAAAAGAAGAAATACAAATGGAAAATGTTCAACATCATTAGCAATCAGAGAGATGCAAATCAAAACTACCCTGAAACTTCACCTAACCCCAATTAGAATGGTGATCATTAAAAACAAAAACAACAACAAATGCTGGCAAAGATGTGGAGAAGTAGGAACTCTAATACATTGTTGGTGGGAATGGAAATTAGTGCAACCAGTTTGGAAAACAGTGTGGAGGATCCTCAGAAGACTGGGAATGAACCTACCATATGACCCAGCAATAACCTCTCCTGGGTATCTACCTAAAAGAAAGGAAACCAAACTACCAGAGTAATGCATGCGTATCTATGTTTATAGTTGCACAATTCACAATTGCCAAACTATGGAACTAGCTGAGATGTCCATCAACACATGAATGAATCACAAAACTATGGGATATGTACATAATGGAATTTTACTCAGCCATAAAGAAAAACACAATTATGGCATTTGTAGGGAAATGGATGGAACTAAAGAACAGTATGCAAAGTAAGATTAGTCAGTCACAAAAGGTGAAAAGTCAGATGCTCTCCCTAATATGTGGAAGCTAGGGAGAAAACAGAACATAGGAGGGACTCCAGACAAAGGAGGAAAAAACTCAGATGAGTGAAGAAGGCGACCTATCTGAGGGAGATGGGAGGGGGGAAGAGGGAAACACCTCAATGTACATAATGTACATACACAAACTTATCAAAGTTAATAACTATGTTGAGCTAGGGAAGGACGGAAGGGAGAGGGAATAGGTCAGGAACTGGGGCAGGGAATAATTGAATGCTGTGTGCATGTATGCCTCTACCACCCTGAACTTCATCAAGATGTATAATTACAATGCACCAATAAAAAAAATTCCAAAGAGGATGAAGGAGTATGTGAGTACCTCTGAGATTGCCTTTTCATATTTATGTAAACAATTATAAAACCTTTTGAAAGGGAAAAAAGTAAAAACTTTCACAGTAGTTCCAAAATTAGTATAAGCTTAATATATGTATGAATATGAAAGTACTTTTTACTAAATTAATCAAGTAAGATTAAAAAAGAACTATTGATTTATATCCATTTCTGAAGTTAAAACAAATATAATCACAAACACATATACACACACTCAACTGAAGAAACAAGTGACTGACACAAATATTATAGGTCATCCTTTTGCATTGTTACTTGTACCTTGAGAGCAAAATTAGTTTGCCTAAATAAGCATCATCCCAGTAAAACCTAACACAGGGGCAAGAATAGAAAATACTTCAGATGAGCAAAGCCAAGCAGAGCAGAGTGGAGGGCTCGGTAGCATATGGGATGACCCAGCTCGACCCCAAAGATATTTATATCTAGGTTCTGCTGGTAGTAGGAATTGAACCCAGAGGCATTCTACCACTGAGCAACACCCTCAACCCTATTTTATTTTTTTATTTGGAAACAGGATCTAACTTGCTAAGAGCTTTGAGTTGTTGCAGGTGACCATTAACCTGTGATCCTCCTGTCTCAGCTGCCCAAGTACTGCGATTATAGGCATGAGCAACCATGCCTGGCTTACATGTATATTTTTAATTCAAGGTAGAAATATACCACAAAATCACACTAAGTTATAGGATTATGGGTGCTTTTTGAACTCCTTTAAAACTTTTTTTTCCATTTTCCCAAGTTATTGAACTCATGCTTTGATTACTTGTATTATCTCTCTGAAATGGATAGTATCGTTCATTTCCTGCATTTGAAAGTAAACTATTTGAACCACAGGCCAAGTTTACCTAGTTCCCAGCCTAGAGTGGAAAGTGGAACATTCTCAATAAATATTAATTAAATGAATAGACAAAATGATACATTAATAAAGGAAGAAATTTAAAAAATGAATTAGGATGAGAATGAAAGAAACATTCTTTGCTAAGTGCTTCTGATCTACTCTCCACAGGGCAGCAGAAAAGATGGAAACACAAATCAGCAATAAGGATTAACTCTTAAATTTCATTAAAGTAACCTATGCTCATTTTTATTCTCTCCCTCTCTCATATATACATACTAACACACAAACACGCACATATGGGACTATTCACTTATTCACGTATCATTATATGGGCCCCATGAATGGAAAGTTTTCACTCTTTTTTTTTCCT
The DNA here is from genome assembly GCA_004027185.1 of Glis glis. NCBI lineage: Eukaryota > Metazoa > Chordata > Mammalia > Rodentia > Gliridae > Glis > Glis glis. Next base: position 47,077 of record PVJS01005593.1, read on the forward strand.
TTCCGTAGAGAGTAACTTCATTTCTACCTCAGCATCTGTGTCTCTGACATTCTGAAATAATTCCCTTGGGGACACATTACACATCCTTTCCTTTAAAGGTACAGTTCAGTAGTACAGATATCAAGTAATTTAGATGTTAATATCTGTGCGTGTACATTGATTCATGGATGGTGGATTTTTTTACCACGACCTTAAACATATGAACTAGATTGTATTCAGCTTGCTGTTTTCCTATGCAGAAACTAAGGTAAGAAAATCATAAAAGAGAGGATAATGACAAGAGACTATAAGATAAAGCAGAGAGAGGTTTGGGGTATGTATTAAATTGCTTATTCTTTTTCTAGAAATAAATCTATGATTCTACCTACATAGTGGAAGGCAGAAATGTTGTGTCAGATTATATTATCTTGGAAAAATGTTTATTTCCCCAAATTTAGCATTAAAATTCAGTTGATTTATGGTGATTATGATTATTTGTGTTATTTCTATATCCAAATAGAAATGCTTATTTAGTAGTGATGAAAGTCAGGTGTGATTCGCTCCCATGTCAAGGGGAAATAAGAAAATAGCTAAAGAGTACTTTTTTGTAACATTCATACATGCACATTGCATTTAAATTTGTTTGACTTAATAATATATGTGTAAGAAATCTGAAAATATGTTGACTAGAAATTTAAATTATAAATTTACCAAGTTAGAAACATTATACTTCTTTGTACTTTTGGTTTTCAAGTAAAAGCCTTTCTTATATTGAAAAGACTATATTTTATGTTCTTTTTACTAAAATACAAATACAATCCTTGAAACTCTAAAGCTTATATTTTAGCTTAAGACTGATCCATTTGAAAATGGAAGGACCTGGAGAACATTATGGTAAGTGAGATTAGTCAGTCACAGGAAGAGAAGTGTCATGTTTTTCCCCATATGGGGACATTAGGGAGTAATCTGGATCTAAGAGGGACTTTAGATAATGGAGGAGAAACCTCAGTGGAGCAAGGGATGTGGTCTATGGTAGTGTGGTGGGGGTGGAGAGGGAGAGTGAATGAAGGAAATGCTTCCATTGACGTTATATACATATGTGAGAATACCAATGGCACCTTCAATATCATGTATGGGGAAGGGGAGGGAGTGGGGAAAGAGCTGGTGGAAGCTCACCACAGGCTTGTGTGCTTGTATGTCACTATCTGAACTACATTATGATATGAGAGTACAATGCACCAATAAAAGTATAGAAAAATAAAAGACTATTCACTTAGCTTAAAGAGAAAATCGAGTCATTTTATGAGCTGCTATATATAATTTGAATGTAATTTTGAGAAGTCCTTATTTTAGAACTTTCCGTACATATTAACAAAATAAGAACGTGAATGTAAGAATTTTTCATGATTTGTGTTAGGGAAATACCGTATCAAACCTGAAAATGAAACCATATGATACAATTAGCTTTCATTGCAAAGTGCCAACAATTTTATTTTCCTTTAGTGATCTAGACCCAAGAGTTTTTTTGCTTTGATTCTCTTTGTCTGGCATTCGTACATTCTCCCTGATTCTTTGGGATGCTGTTTACTTCAAATTTAAGCATGGGTACATTTTTAAAAAACTTTATGCATAGTTTTTATTCTATGTACTCTTTCACATTGCATATATAATGTTTAAGTAATTAAAATAATATCCTATTTAATGGGAAGTTTATTTTTAGACTTTTATTGGTGCATTGTAATTATATATCATACTGAGGTATAGAGTGATAAGAATATACATGCACATGACACTTGGTACATTTCCCTCCTGATCCCGCCTTATCCCTCCCCTTCCCCATACATGTTATTGACATTGGCATTGGTAATTTCATATATGTATGTACATAGTATTATTTAAATCATTACCTTGTTTACATCTTTCTACCCCTCCTACCTCTTCTAAACCCCCTCTGTTGCTCTTTGATCCTCTATTTTATTGAGGTCTTTTTATCTCACAGTTTTTATCTACCCTCCACATATAAGAGAAAACATACACCTATTTGCTTTCTGAGACTGGCTAATCCCTCGTAGCTTAATATTCTCAAGTTCCATCCATTTTACTACAAATGAAATAATTTTGTTCTTCCCTTGGCTGAGTAAAATTCCATTGTGTGTGTATACCACAGTTTGTGATACTTTCATCTGCCGATTGCCACCTAGGCTGGTGTAGTTTAAATAACTTATCTTCATTGCCAAAACCAATGTATTTGTGCTGACTTAGTTATCTTATTTTTCTTTCACTCTCTTTGTATTTTCTTTGTCTCCAGATTTTATGATGGTGATGCTTTATTTATCTTTCCTAATAATTTCAAATAATACATTCTGTGTTTTTACTTTTGTGTTTCTCTATTGCATTCTATGTAATAAAATTTACATTACAGATTAATAATTCTTAAAGTCAAGTCGAACATGTGGTGCTTTCATTTCCTCATCCATGTACATTTATTTAAAAGTACATTGATTGAGGGTCTGTGTGATTTTATTTGCTAGATACTGCGCATGGTTTCCTGGGCATTGTAATTAACATGAATGATTTTACTGAATTATGGAGGATTTTGAAATATTAAGATATTTTATAGTACCATGGGGTAAATATAATTAAATAGAATAATTATTGAAACCAATCATTTTCTTACCAGTAATCATGGCTGTTTATAATTTTGTTACATTAGCAGGATTTAGAGGATGGCCCACTATCAAGTCGAACGTAAACTTTAATCTTCCTGACGATGGTTTTGCTTGAATAATGAGTAGGAATTAGCTGAATTGGAGGAAGTGGGCCAAGGGTTTATCATAAGTTAGAGGACTACCTATGCCAAAGCCATGAATATCAATGTCATGTAAGCAGGAACTAGCAAACTGGAGAGAATACATTCTGTGTTTTTCCTTCTATTGGTTTCTCTTATGCATTCCAAGTAATAATATCTAGATTATAGATTAATAATTCTTAAAGTCAGTGTAATTCTTAAGTAAACGTGTGATGCTTTCATTCACTCATCCATGTATTCATTTATTTAAATATACATTTATTAAGTGTCTAATAAATGTAATTTCATTTTCTAGATACTGTGGGTTTTTTTTTACCATTCTGATCTGTCAGAGTCCTAATGATGCTTCAGATCTAAGAACATTTGGCCTTTTCTCTAGAAGCTCCCTTGAGACTAGGTTAGATACACAGATGCTCCTATGACATCTGGTATAATTCTATGATTTTCTAATGGCACAAAGATACATCCTTAAAGAACATGCTCATTAATGTGTTCAAGCTGTGCTTCTCTACTTTTTTTTAAAGGAAGTTGCCTTTTCATAAAACGCTACCCTCTTTTGGCGGGGGGTAGCAGGGATTATGCCCACGGGCATTCTACCTCTGAGCTATCCCTCCAATCCTATTTACTTTGAAACAGGATCTCACTAAATTGCTGAAGGTCTCCCTAAGTTGCTGAGACTGGCCTCAAACCTGTGATCCTTCTGTCTCAGCATCCCAAGTACTGGGATTACAGGTCTGGCCACCATGCCCAGCTTGGTTTGTACTCTTCATGTTGCTTTCTGATGCAGAATTTTCATATGACTTTATTTCTTATCAGATCATGATATCAAAGTAGTCTATTTTATTAATGAAGAGCAGGGTGAATTCTTGCCCTGATGGGGAAGAGAGAGGAATTCATGTGGTGGAACTTAGTTGATTTCTATGGCACACATTTTGGAAATGTCGCCTAAATGGCTGTCAGCTTGAAAAGAAAATACAAATATACATACTGAGCTCTTGAAACTTGGCATTATCTTCTAACATGCTGTCTCCTTTAAACCCCTGAGCAATATGATTTTATTTTTAAGAAAGTTTTCTCAGAGGGCAATGACTGAATATAAAAAAAGAAGATTTGTAGAAAGAATTTTAAAATGGTTTGTTACCAGTGATAGATTCACCATCCTAAGCACTATTAGCTGCTCTTCAAATTATGACTAGAAGTTGAATTTGAGGAAAAGTTTACAAGTGTTCCTATAAATGCATATAAACCAAATATAGGAAAGAACAAGACAGAGACACAAGAAGTGAGAAAGCTGAATCAAACTTCACTGACATGTGAAGTCCTAGGATCCACTGGGGAATAAACAATTTAGTATTTCCAAAGTACTTTGAACAGTGCCTTAGTAAATACCAATAAATGACAGTCGCTAATTGAGAATTTTAAAATTCTCAATCATGTCTTTTGAATAATCAGTGGTATAATCAAGGCATTCTCCTTTAAGACCACATTCATAGTGATATTGTATAATAATGAATGGTTAAGTGAGGCATTTTAAGAAAAATCCCTTTAGAGAGTTTGTAACAGAATTATGCCAGATTATAAATTATGAGGACGAGAATATGTCTTTTAAGTTGATTTATGTAGAATCAATGCTGTATGATTTGCAAGAAAATGGAAAGATCTGGAGAACATTATGTTAAGTGAGATTAGCCAATCACAAAAAAAGAAGGGACATATGTTTTCATTAAAATGCACAACCTAGGGAGTAGTGGGGACACAAAAGGGACTCCAATGACAACGGAGAACCCTCAGTGGTGCAAAGGAAGGGGTACAAGAGAAGGGGAAGGGCAAGAAAGAAGTGAATCTATGGAATTACTATCATAAACAATGTGTACATATGAGATTATACCAACATCATTCTCAGTGCTACATGTGGGAGGGGGCAGGGGGAGGGATACCAAAGAGCTGTGTGCATGTATGTTAACACCAAACTGATACTCATTGTGATGTGAGACTACAATGCACCAATAAAAACATATTAAAAATAAATAAATTAAATTCCCCTCTTAAAAAAAAGAATCAATGCTGTATGAAAACTTGTATTGGTCAATAAGAATTTATTGAATATATCAGTAAACTGGCAATAAATAAACAACAAATAAACAAATTATTCCTTGACACTCCAAAAAGAGGACATTAAAATGTATTGTGTAATTTTAAAAAGTATGGTCAGGGAGAGACTGTAACCATAACCTATGCTTCTCTTTGTCTTGTTCTTACTTTAGGAAAATCCACGTGAAATTTAAGCCATTTCATGATCATACGAGCCTGATCATGCTAATACTAAACAAAACAGATCTGACCCCAGCTTCATTTATTCTGAATGGAATCCCAGGACTAGAAGACATGCATGTATGGATTTCTTTCCCGTTCTGCTCCATGTATGTTGTGGCTATGGTCGGGAACTGTGGACTCCTCTACCTCATCCGCTATGAGGAGTCCCTGCACAGGCCCATGTACTACTTCTTAGCTATGCTTTCGCTAACTGACCTTGTCATGTGCTCTAGTACCATCCCTAAAGCCCTCTGCATCTTCTGGTTTCATCTCAAGGAAATTGGATTTGATGAATGCCTGGTCCAGATGTTCTTCATCCACACATTCACAGGGATGGAGTCTGGGGTGCTCATGCTCATGGCCCTGGACCACTATGTCGCCATCTGCTACCCTCTGCGCTATTCAACCATCCTCACCAATCCCATCATTGCAAAGGCTGGGTTTACCACCTTCCTCAGAGGAGTGTGTCTCATCATTCCATTTACTTTCCTCACCAAGCGCCTTCCCTACTGCAGAGGCAATGTAATCCCCCATACCTACTGTGACCACATGTCTGTAGCCAAACTATCCTGTGGCAACATCAAAGTCAATGCCATCTATGGCTTGATGGTTGCCCTGCTTATTGGAGGCTTCGACATCCTGTGCATCACCATCTCCTACACCATGATCCTGCGGGCAGTGGTCAGTCTCTCCTCAGCAGATGCTCGGCAGAAGGCCTTCGGCACCTGCACTGCCCACATCTGTGCCATTGTTTTCTCCTACAGCCCAGCCTTCTTCTCCTTCTTTTCCCACCGCTTTGGGGGCCACACGATCCCTCCATCATGCCACATCATTGTGGCCAATATTTATCTGCTTTTGCCTCCCACTATGAACCCTGTTGTCTATGGAGTGAAAACCAAACAGATACGAGACTGTGTCATGAGGATCTTTTCAGGTTCTCAGGACACAAAATCCCACAGCATATAAATAAATATTTGCAAGGAGAAGACAAGAGAATAATGATCTATTTGCCAGTTTAGGTGGGAAGGTGATAAAATCCTTAATTCTGTATAAAATAGTTCTTCTATTTTAAACACACATACAATAGAGCTTATTGAATTATGTTTTTTGCTTTAAGTGCCTTGAGAATTTCAATGTCATCGGCATGCCCAACAACCATCCTATGAATTTCTGACCTTCTCATTCTTATGAAAAACTAGTCTTATAGCATGCCACATTTCCTTTAAGAAAAACTAATACAAAAATCAAGTGGAAGGACATGAGCTGAGTCTATTTTCAAATAGCAATTAGAATTTCTAGATTGATGATCTATTAAAGGTATATAAAATAATTTTTGATGTACCTATAAATTATGAAATGACCACAACAATCATGCTAATTAACATATCAATCCCCTCATCTTGATAATATTCACTCCTCAAGCATGTGTGAAACATTTCCAAAACGAGGAGAAATAATACAAACAACTTCCATAAGAGTACATTAAATTAGCAACATAAAATTTTAAAATAGCATTATAAGTAAGTAAGCAACAGCATAGTTAAATAAAAGTTAGACAGTAGTCTGCCATCAAATTGGTACAATCTATTGTTATGAACAAATGGAGACCCTAATACACAATATAAAATTATTTTGAGAAAAATATCTGATCAGAATTGTCCTAAGTTTCACACCCATGCTCATTTATTATAGCATTTCTTTTCAAAGTATCTATCTGTATAAAATAGGCTGTTTAAATTAACTGTACATATCTATTATGTAGTTTTATTCAATAACTATAATCATGTTTTTGAATGGGCTAACTTTATGGTAAACTGGGTATGGTGGTACCCACCTGTAATTCCAGTACTTGGGAGGCTGAGACAGGAGAATACTAAATTTGAGGCCACCTCAGCAACATAGCAAGAACCTTTTTCAAAATAAAAAATTAAAAGGGCTGGGTGTGTAGCCCAATGGTAGTATACCCTGCCCCTTGATTCAATTCCCAGTACCACAAAAAGAAAAAAAATCTATCATTTTTTGTTTAAAATGTGTAATAAATGCATATGAATATACATGTAATGTATATTTTGTGTGGTACTAGGGATAGAACCTAGATGCATTCTACCTCTGAGCCACACCGTCAACCCTATTTTATTGTTTATTTGGAAACAGGGTCTCACTAAGTTGCTAAGGACTTTGAGTTGCTGCAGGTGACCATGAACCTGTGATCCTCCTATCTCAGCCTCCCAAGTACTGGGATTAGAGGCATAAGCAACCATGCCTGGCTTACCTATAATTTTTAAATTCAAGGTAGAAATATACCACAAACTCATACTAATTTGTAGGTCTATGGGTGCCTTTAAACTCCTTTAAATTTTTTTTTATATTTTCCCAAGTTATTCAACACATGCTTTTAGGACTTTTATCGACTCTCTGAAATGGATAGCATCATCCATTTCCCACACTTAAAAGTAAACTCTTTGAACCAGGGGCCAGGTTTACCTAGTTCCTAGCCTACTTTGGAGAGTGGAAAGTTCTCAGTAAATATGAATTAAATGAACAGACAAAATGATACATTATAAAAGAAGACGGTCCAAGATGGTGAGGGAGACACCACATTGCAATCTCTCTGAGACTTGGATCTCAATTGCCGTGAAAGCAGCTTCTTGACAAGAGAAGAAAAGCAACGAGAAATTGAAGTAAACATTGAAAAATTTGAAACATGATGGAATCAAAGCCAGAAGACAAAACAGAGGAAAGTAAAAAGATCCAAGTGCCTTACCTAAGGAACAGCAGCTGCGCAATCTTGGCCAGCCTGTGCTGGCAGCTACTGGCATTGTGGCTTCCACACGCTGCCAAAAAAGAAGCCAGAGACCTGCTGTAAATCCAGCAACCGCAGATCAGCACCAACAAAAGCAAGCAGCAACTCACTTTCCACACTCAACAGATACCTGAAAGGCAGCTGCGAAAGCAGCTGTGGCAGCGCCATCTTGGCAGAACCACTCAGGTGGCTACTGGAATTGCAGCTTCTACACACCACCAAAAAAGATGCCAGCGATCTGTTGTGAATCCAGCAATGACAGATCAGCAGCAACAAAAGTGAGCAGCAACTCGCTCCACACTCAACAGACACCTGAACTGCAGCATTGGCGGAAGCGGCAGTGGCGCCATCTTGGTCAAACTGCACCAGCAGCTACTGGCCTTGCAGCTTCTGCAGGTCACCAACAAAGAAGCCAGTGACCTGTTGTAAAACCAGCAACTGCAGATTATTGACGACGAGAGTGAACAGCAATTTGCTCAGTGCTCAGAGACCCATGTGCTCAGAAGCCTGACCAGAACCTGTGGCAGCGCGGCTGAGCCCACCTCCTCCCCCAGAGATTAAGAGCAGTGCTCAACAAGACTGTAAGTTAACCAGCCACCCCAGGGGGAGACCACCCAGCCCGGCCACAGGGACTCGTGTGGCAAAGCAATAGACTCGCAGGGTCTGAGACTTTGTGGCACACTCCCGTGTAGGTGGGACTGGGGTCTGCTGTGGGACACAGTAGACACATGGATAAACAGACAACCCCCAGCAAAATTCAGACGGGACAGACCTACAGCCTTCAAGTAGCAGTGCCCTTGCAGTGTTCCTGGGGATCGCCACAGGACACACAGTCATGATACCTGGGGAAAAATTAGACCAACCCAGCCCTCTCTGTGGAAAATGTGGAGTTCTGTGTTTGCAGAGTTGGGTCGAAGAGGCATCTGCCGCTTCTGTAGCCAAAGAGAGACACATGCCCAGGGCCCCCTGCTAGCGACACCTGCCATATGTGTAGAGAGAGAGAGAGACATAGGGACAGCCCGAGTGGAGAATGGGGAGACACATGCTTCCAGTGAGAGTAAAAATCACAATCCATCTATATGCTGCCTGCAAGAAACACACCTTACAAGTAAAGGTATTTACAAACTAAAGATGAATGGATGGAGCAAGGTAATCCATGCTAATAGAATTTGAAAACAAGCAGGAGTAGCAATTATGATATGAGACAAATTAGACTTCAAACATAAGCTTATCAGAAGAGACAAGGAAGAACATTTCTTACTGGTAAAAGGGACAATCCAGCAAGAGGATATAACAAGTCAACATGTATGCCCCAAACATAGCTATAACCAATTTCATAAAAGAAACTCTTTATGACATGAAGTCACACATATATCCCAATACAATAATATTGAGAGACTTCAACACCCCACTCACACCACTCAATCGATCTTCAATACAAAAGGTCAGTAAAGATGCCTCAGACCTAAGGAACACTATATAAACCAAATGGACCTACTGGACACATACAGAATATTCCACACAACTACAGCCGAATTCAGTTTTTTCAGCTGCTTGTGGAAACTTCCCTAAAATAGACCACATCCCAGGCCACAAAGTGAGATCTAGCATTGGCCAATAAATGTACAAAAAAAATGTTCAACATCATTAGCAATCAGAGAGATGCAAATCAAAACTACCCGGAGATTTTACCCAACCCCAATTAGAATGGCAATCATTAAATATACAAACAATAACAAATGCTGGCAAGGATGTGGAGAAGTAGAAACTCTAATACACTGTTGGTGGGATTGCAAAGTAGTGCAACAAATTTGGAAAACAGTGTGGAGGATCCTCAGAAGACTGGGAATGAACCTACCTTATGACCCAGCAATACTACTTCTAGGTATCTACCCAAAAGAATGGAAACCAAATTACTGGACTAATGCACATGTATCTATGTTTATAGCTGCACAATTCACAATTGCCAAATTATGGAACCAATCAAGATGAATGGATTACAAAACTATGGGATATGTACACAATAGAATTTTATGTAGCCATCAAGAAGAACAAAATTATGTCATTTGCAGAGAAATGGATGGAATTAGAGAACATTATGCTTAGTGAGATTAGTCAGTCACAAAAAGTGAAAAGTCAGATGCTCTCCCTAATATGTGGAAGCTAGTGAGAATAGGGCATAGGAGGGACTCCAGACAAAGACAGAGAAAACCTCAGATGAGTAAAGAAGGCGACCTAACTGAGAGAGATGGGAGTGGGAAAGAGAGAAACACCCTAATGCACAGGATGTACATACACAAATATATCAAGTCAACTACTATGCTGAATATGAGAAGGAGGGAAGGGGGAGGAAATGGGTGTGGGAATTGGGGGAGGGCTAATTTACATATGTGTGCATGAATACTTCTACCACCCTGAAATCCATCAAAATGTATGATTGCAATGCACCAATAAAAAAGAAAGAAAAATAAAAGAAGATTTAAAAAATGAATTAGGGTGAAAATGAAAGAAACATTCTCTGTTAAGTGCTTCTGATCTACTTTCCACAAGACAGTGGGAAAGATGGAAACACAAATCAGCAATAAGGATTAAATCTTACTTTTCATTAAAGTAACTTGTTTTCATTTTTATTCCTTTCCTCTTCATATATACCTACTAACACACAAACACACACATATGGGATTATTCACATATTCATGTATCATTATATGGTACCATGAATGGAAAGTTTTCGCTTTTTCCCCTTTCCCTAGAGGGTAAGTTGATTTCCACACCAGCATCTGTGTCTCTGACATTCTGAAATATCCCCTTGGGGAAACATTACACACCCTTTAAAGGTGCAGTTCAGTAGTACAGATATCAAGTAATTTAGGTGTCAATACTTGTGCATATACATTTATTTTGCCATGACCTAAACATATGGACTAGATTATATTCAACTGCTATTTTCCTATGCAGAAACTAAGGTAATAAAACATAAAAGAGGGGACAATGACAAGACTTTTTTCAGACCCTAAGATAAAGCAGAGAGAGGTTTGGGGTATATATTAAATTGCTTATCTTTTTCTAGAAATAAATCTATGATTCTATCTACATAGTGGAAAGCAGAAATGTGTCAGATTATATTATCTTGGAAAAATGTTTATTTACCCAAATTTAGCATTAAAATTCCGTTGATTTATGGTGATTATGATTGTATTTCTATATCCAAATAGAAATGCTTATTTAGTAATGAAGATAGTCAGGTGTGATTCACTCCATGTTAAAGAGAAATAAGAGAATAGCTAAAGAATAGTTTTCTGTTACTCTTACTTCTTACTGTTCTCCCTTTAAAATTACTCAAAATCATAGTCTACTTTTCCTTGGTTATATTCTGTAGACAGAACTATGTCTTTGTTTCTGTCACTTTGGAATAAACATCACTCATATGAAAAGAAGAAGGTGGGTCTAAATGATTGAAAGCTGCCTAATGCAAAAAAATTATCTACAGAGTTTAAGAAGATAGATAGCAGATGACATGAAAGCTGTAGTTTTAAATGGCGATAGTCATGTATGAATATGATTTCACTTGTTCTGCCCTCACTTCAGTATAGCTAAATCAAATATCTTTGCAGAAGAAATTAAGATGTGTTGAAATTATTTTAAGTTTATTTTGAAAAGGTGAATACTTACATTTGTAGTTAATATTTAGGTCTTTAACTTGGATCTTGGGAGATTTTTAAATGTATTTAAGATGGGACTAGTTTATGCATAATTATAAATTATGTAGGCATAATGAATATTTTAGTCATTAAAGCTATACCTATAAAAAGGAAATATTAGAAGTCTAAATAAAACATGTATCTATTATTTAAAAATACATTTTTCAGAAAAGTGCACAAATAATCCAAAAAATTTTTTCCTATTCTATTTTCTCTTAGGGGGTATTTCTATTTCCTTTAATTTCTCTACCTGCTCTGACACATGAATACATATTTAAAATGAAATAGAGCTATGGACATGTGCTGGGATATGTGTAGGCTCAGTATATATCCACAGTATCTTTGTCCTATTAACACCCTTTCTGCAGATGTCATTAACACTTGGAACTAACTTTATCCACTCTGCATGAGACACTTTAACTCCAGGAGGGGCTGTGCAATAGCATTGTGCACTGTTATTTACAGTGCAGTGTGTGGCTTGAAGCAGGATTGAACATTACAGCTAAGAGACACTCTTCAATTTAAGTGGAATAGAAGGAGAACAGTGACCCTATTCACTAATTCATACTAAATAATTATCAATTATTGAAAATGTAATTTTATAAATTTTTATTTCAACTGTAATCAATTGTGTTTGTGTATATGCTTATATATGTGCCATCTATATAAATATACACTTTACTAAAACACAAATACAATCCTTGAAACTCTAAAGCTAACATTTTAGCTTAAGACTAATCCACTTGAAAATGGATGGACCTGGAGAACATTATGTTAGGTAAGATTAGTGAGTCACAGGAACCTAGGGAGTAATCAGTGTATAAGAGGGACTTTAGATAATGGAGGAGAAACCTCAGTGGAGCAAAAGATGTGGTTTAGGGGCATGTGGTGGGGGTGGGGAGGCAGAATTAATGAAGGAAACTCTTCCATTGACATTATGTACATATGTGTGAATATCAGAGACTCCTTTAATATCATGTATGATAAACGGGAGAGAGTGGGGAGAGAGCTGCTGGGAAGCTAATCACGGGCTGGGTGCATATATGTCACTATCACTCTGAACTTATGATATGAGAATACAATGCACCAATAAAGGTATAGAAAAATAAAAAAGATTAATCCACTTAGCTTAAAGAGAAAATTGGGTCATTTTATGAGCTGCTATATGTATAATTTGAATGCAATTTTAAGAAGTCCTTATTTTAAAACCTTCCCTACATTTTAACAAAATAAAAATGTGAATTTAAGTGTTTTTCATGACTTGTGTTATGGAAATACCATATCAAACCTGCAAATGAAACCATTTGATACAATTAGCTTTAATTGCAAAGTACCAACAATTTTATTTCCCTTTAGTGATCTAGACCTTGGTGTTTTTTGCTTTGCATTCTCTTTGACATTCATATATTCTCCCTGATTCTTTGGGATACTGTTTACCTCAAATTTAAGCATGTGTACATCTTTTAAAAACTTTATGTGCATTTTTATATTATGTACTCTTTCCAGCCACAACAAAAATTTTAAAATAATTAAAATAATGTCCTATTTAACGGGAAGTTTATTTTTAGATTTTAATTGGTGCTTTGTAAGTATATGTCATACCGAGGTATAGAGTAATAAGAATATACATGCACATAACACTTGATACATTTACCTCTGGATCCCGCCCACTCCTCCTCTTCCCCATACATGTCATTGACATTGGCATTGGTAATTTCATATATATACATACATAGCATTATTTAAACTGTTGCCTTCTTTACATCTCTATACTCCTCTTACCTCTCCTACACGCCCTCTATTGCTCCATTGGAGTCTCTGCTCCTCTATCTGAGGACTTTTTGTTTCACAATTTCTATCTAGCTTCCATATATAAGAGAAAACATACACCTATGAGCTTTCTGAGACTGGCTAATCCCCTTAGCATAATACTCTCAAGTTCCATCCATTCTCCTGCAAATGAATTAATTTTGTTCTTCTTATCGCTGAGTAAAATTCCATTGTATGTGTATACCACAGTTTTGTGATCCACTCATCTGCTGATGGGACCCTAGGCTGGTGTAGTTTAAATAACTTATCTTCATTGCCAAAACCAATGTATTTGTGCTGATTTATAATCTTATTTTTCTTTCACTTTCTTTGCATTTTCTTTGTCTCCAGATTTTATGGTGGGGATGCTTTACTTCTCTTTCCTAATAATTTCAAACATTACATTCTGTGTTTTTCCTTGTACTTGTTTCTCTTATGCATTCCAAGAAATAAAATTTATATTATAGATTAATAATTCTTAAAGTCAAGTAAAACATGTGGTGCTTTCATTTACTTATCCATGTATTCTTTTATTTAAAAATACACTTATTGAGTGTTTATATGTGTGATTTTATTTGCTAGATGCTGGGGATTGTTTTTTGGGCACTGATATTAACATGAATGATTTTATTGAATTGAGGAGGACTCCTAAATATGAAAGATTTTTATCATATCATGGGGTAAATATAATTAAATAGAATAATTATTGAAACCAATCAATTTCTTACCACTAATCATGGCTGTTTGTAGCTTTGTTACATTAGCAGGATTTAGAGGATGGCCCACTATCAAGTCCAAAGTAAACTTTAATCTTCCTGATGATGGTTTTGCTTGAATAATGAGTAGGAATTAGCTGTATTGGAGGAAGTGGGCCGAGGGTACAACAAAAATTAGAGGACGAACCATGCCAAAGCCATGAATATCAATGTTAAGTTTGTTGCCATTGATAGATTCACCATCCTAAGCACCACTAGCTCCTCTTCAAATTATGACTAGAAGTTTAATTTAAGGAAAAGTTTATAAGTGTTCCTATAAATGCATATAAACCAAATACAGGGAAGAACAAGACTGAGACACAAAAAGGGAGAAAGCTGAATCAAAAATTTCACTGACTTGTGTAGTCCTAGGATCCAAGAAGGAATAATCAATTTGGTATTTACAAAATACTTTGAACAGTGACTTAGTAACTACCAATAAATGTCAGTTACTAATTGAGAATTTTAAAATTCCAAGTCATTTATGTTGGGTCATCAGTGCTGTGATTAAAGCAATCTTCTTTAAGACCACATTCATAGTGATATTGTATAATAATGAATGGTTAAGCAAGGCATTCTAAGAAAAATCTCTTTAGAGAGTTCGTGACAGAATTACACTTGATTATAAATTATGAGGATGAGAATATGTCTTTTAAATTAATTTGTTCCAAATGAATTTAAGGACAGATTTTTCTATGTCAGGGAAGAATGACTTTGGTAATTTAATGGGTATTGCATTGAATCATTAGAGTACTTTTGGGAGAATGGCCATTTTGATGATATTTATTCTGCCTACCCAAGAGCATGGGAGATCTTTCTATCTTCTAAGATCTTCTTCAATTTCTTTTTTCAATGTTTTATAATTTTCCTTGTAGAGGTCTTTTACCTCCTTGGTTAGGTTTATTCCCAAGTATTTTATTGTTTTGGGGGATATCGTGAGTGGAAATGTCTTCTGGATTTCTTTTTCAGTGGATTTATGGTTGGCATACAGAAAAGCTTCTGATTTTTTAAGATTGATTTTGTATCCCGACACTTTGCTGAATTTGTTGATTAGTTCTATGAGCCTTTTGGTTGAGTTTGTTGGATCTTCTAAGTATAATATCATGTCATCTGCAAATAGAGATAGTTTCAGTTCCTCTTTTCCTATTTGTCCTCCTTTTATTTCCTTCTCTTGCCTTATTGCTCTGGCTAGAGTCTCGAGTACTATATTGAAAAGGAGTGGTGACAGCGGACATCCTTGTCTTGTTCCTGTTTTTAAAGGGAACTCTCGAAGTTTTTCCCCATTCAGTATGTTGACTGTGGGCCTATTGTATATTTCCTTTATGATGTTGAGGTATGTTCCTTCTATTCCAATTCTCTGCGGTGTTCTTATCATGAATGGGTGTTGGATTTTGTCAAATGCTTTTCAGCATCTATTGAAATGATCATGTGATTTTGTCTTTAGTTCTGTTTATGTGGTGGATTGTTTTTCATATGTTGAACCAGCCTTGCATACTTGGGATGAACCCAACTTGGTCATGATGTATGATTTTCGTGATGTGGTTTTGAATATGTGCTGTTAGTATTTTGTTTAGAAGTTTTGCGTCTAAGTTCATCAACAATATAGGTCTGTAGTTTTCTTTTCTTGAACTGTCTTTGTTTGGTTTTGGTATTAGTGTGATGTTGGCTTCATAGAATGTGTTTGGGAAAGTCCCATTTCTTTCTATTTCACGGAATAGATTGAGGAGTATTGGGATTAGTTCTTCTGTAAAGGCTTTATAAATTCACCTGGGAAACCATCTGGACCTGGGCTTTTCTTTGATGGTAGGGTCTTTATTGCTGCTTCAATCTCGTTAATTGCTATTGGTCGATTTAAATTTTCTATGTCTTCTTGATTCTACTTAGGAAGGTTGTACATATTTAGAAACTTGTCAATATCTTCTAGGTTTTCCATTTTGTTGGAGTATAGTTTTTCAACGTAGTTTCTGATTATCCTCTGGATTTCCGTGCTGTCGGTGGTAATATCCCCTTTTTCATCTCTTATTTTAGTAATTTGGATTGATTCTCTCTTTCTTTTGGTTAGGTTGGCTAGTGGTTTGTCTATCTTGTTTATTTTTTCAAGGAACCAACTTTTGGTTTTGTTGATTTTTTTGTATTTTTTTTTTTATTCTCTACTTCGTTGATTTCTGCTCTGATTTTAATAATTTCCTGTCTTCTACCAGCTTTGGGGTTAGACTGTTCCTGTTTTTCAAGGACTTTGAGGTGTGTCATTAGGTTATTTATTTGGTGATTTTCTGTTCTTCTTATGTGGGCACTCAGTG
>PVJS01005594.1:0-63538 GCA_004027185.1 Glis glis
ATTCTTTCCTGAGTACTCTTGCCCCTCCAGCTATAGTTTCTATAAATATTGATTTTACTAATTCGAATACATAGTGATGTCTGTCATTATTTACAATAGTGATTAAACAGTAAACTCTGTAGATACTTGAGCTCAGAAAATACTTGCATCAGTTAGCTTTTGCTGTATAACAAAACATTAGATCTTAATAGTTTAAAACATCAACATATATCTAGTTCAAATTTCTGTGATGAAATAAGTGAAGCAGGCTCAGACTACCAGAGATTCTGAGGGTCTCTCAGAGATGCATGACGGACCTGTCCTCAGTAGACAAACACCTAGTGAGATCTCTCTGCTTCTCTGGATGATTGTTAGCTGGGAAGACAGGAACCGGGGCCATGTCCCATCTTACAGACTAGCCTAGGCTGATCATCTCTAAGTCACAAGAGCACCAAGTTAGTCCCTAATGCATGAGCATTTTTTTTAATATTTTCTATTTTATTTTAAATTTGTGATAAAATGTACATAATGTAAATTTACCATCTTAATTATTTTTAATTACATAGTCAGTGACATTAGTACATTCACAATATTGTGCAACCGTCACCACCATCCACCATCCACATCGTCACCACATCCATGGTGCAAAATTGAAACTTTGTACTTGTTAAACATCAGCTCCCTGCCCTGCCTCTTGCTCTTGGGAATCACCATTCTAATTTCTGTCTTTATGAATTTCAGTACTTTAGCTACCTCATATAAGTGGAATCATATAGTATGTATCCTTTTGTGATCACTTTATTTCACTCAGCATAATGTCCTCAAGGTTCATCCACGTTGCAACAGGCGTCAGCATTTCCTTCTATTTTAAGGCTGAGTAGCATTCCATTGTATTGATGGACGGAATCTGACCCATTCATCCATCTGTGGACACTCTGCTTGCTTCCACTTTTTGGCTATTGTGGCCAAATGCATAAACATTTTTCAAGTCTCTGTTTTTGTCCTATGTGTTAGTTTTTTTCATTACCCAAAGCAATTCAAGAAGGAATACAGGGAAGACAAATACTAAAGACTATTTTTGCAATTATCTATGTGGGTAATGATAAATGACATGATATACATATTGGACTTCAAATTTTAAGTCCAAACATTAAAGTGTTTTTCCAATAGAGAGATATTAAATATCCTCATATTTTTTCAGAGGAATCCGGAAATCTTGGAAAGTATATAATATCCTAAGAATCCCTATGAACAGAGTATTGAGGTCTTCCTGGGATATACAATTTGGCCCAGGAAGCAAAACAACAAAAACCAAAAAAATGTTTTGAGTTAATTCAGGATGGATGGATGGACCACAGGCAAGGACTGGTAGGGCTTTAATGAGGGGAGCCTGGATATTGATATCACAAGCAACTGTGTAAACTTTAGAATCCTCTCCTAGAGTATATTTTGTATCACATTTATAATTGATCAGAGTTTAATGGAATTTCAATAAATCTTATAGCCATTTCCATAAAATTCCAAGTTAAAAAAACAACTTATAAATACCATTGCCTATAGATAACTGGGATTTAAGCTTCTTATTTTTATAATTGAGATTAAGTTAAATGTACAGAGACAGGCAGACAAAATTTCCCTTTTCCAGAATATCCAGTATATGTCATTCGGTATGCTATATAGTAAAATAAAACGCCATTTAACATTGGATAGGAGTAAAGGCCTGCTGTCACACAGTCTAACTTCATGTCCTGGACATATGTATTAGCTGTTTGACTTTATACAAGGTAGATATTCTCTTTAACCATCAGTTTCTTTATTAGATGGTACTGAAACTACTTACTGCTCAGTTCCTTCTAAGTTTAGATAAAGTCACATCTGAGAAGGACTAAGCCATCAGAAGATTTTATCTGATACTGATGGTAAAATGAACTAAGAGGGTTTGATGTAAAGAAAAAACTGTTATCACATCATCTATAGCACATATCACTGAACTCTCCAACTGTTGTCCCTGGAGAAGTCCTTAGATAAGAAGGCCAGACTAGTAAATGTAGTGTTATTTTATCTACCAACCTCATTTCACAGAAAGTATCTTGATGTAAGCATCATCAAACTTTATATGATGTAGTTTAAAGTATTATAATTATGCATTCCCAATACCAATATTGCCTATTAACAAAATAAATATTTGATGAGAAATTATCAATCTGGAGAAGCGAGAAGAAGAGAATGATATTGGACAGAAGGACTGAGAAATGGGGACACAGTTAGAAATTATTAGCATTTTTAATTTTACTATTCAAAGATAGTTTCCTATAATACCAACATAATAGCAGAAGTTTATGGTAGACAACTGTATCTATACATAGCTCTGAACAACATGATCTACATGTTTTTAAAAACATGACTAATACAAAAGAATGATGCTGAATCAGAGAAAATATTTTAATTCAGTTAATCAAGTAGAAAGTAACATGTGGTCTACTTTTCTTTGGAAAGTGAGAATAAAGCTGAGTACTGAAAATTAGTATAATTCATTCAGGTGAGAGGTGCGATGGGTGAAGCTAAGTGTTCATGCAAAGAAGCAAACTGTTCCAAAATTTGAGAAAGAACTGAATATATCAGAGGCACAGAATAAGGACAATTTTGGCTGACACGGTGGGATAGGAAGGGAATATGACACAAATTAGAAGAGGAAGATAAAGCCAGTGAGAGACCTTACAAACCAACAGTACCTATACTCCTTTATCTACAATGGATTTTATGAAAGAGAAGGTTAAGTTTGGATTAATGACTTACGAAGATCATTCTGAATATTGTATGGAGAAAAAAAAGTAGCAACGAACCAAAAAATATTAAACATTTTGAATAGTTTTGAAAAAAAATTATGGGAGCTTCGATTGGGATGAAAACGAACAGGCTAATTTAAATTCACCAGGAATAACTTATTCAATCTGGTATCTTAAGGAAAGGTAGGTACCCATCTCCATAATCCCTGCATTTTTTTTGAGAAATTTAGTGAATTTCTGAGAAGGGAAAGTATGGAAGAGGTACAGATTGAGAGAAAGAATAGAACAGAACAGTGGGGCACTATAGTTCACAATAACCTATTATATATTTTATAAATAATTAGAAAAGATGAGCTCAGAGGCTCCAAACACAAAGTAATAATAGGAGATGGAACCATTAACTACCCTGAGTGATAAGTAGCTCTTGTATGCATGCATTGAAATATTGTACTGTACTCCATAAATATGTACAATCATTATTTGCTAACAAAACAAATTTATTTATTCATTTATTTATTTATTTATTTATTTATTTATTTAGTGGTACTGGGGATTGAATTCAGGGACATTCTACCTCCAAGATATACACCCCAACCGTTTTTTTAGTTTTTTTTTTTTTGTCTGGTAACAGGGTCTTGCTAGGTTGCTGAGAGTCTTGCCACATTGCTGAGGCTATCCTCAAACCTGTGATTCTCCTACCTCAGCCTCCCAAGTACTGGGATTACAGGCATGTGCCACCATGCTCGGCAAATTTTTAAAAAATGTATGAGAGATGTAAATATTAATAAACCTGATTTGATCATTACACACTGTATATACGTATTGAATTATATCCCATAAATTCGTACAATCAAAAGTGCACAATTAAGTTTGTACAATTCTATACCCCATAAATTTGTACAGTTAAAGTAATAATTAAAAATAAGCTATGAATTTGCTTTTGCAGATATTCATGTGAGCTTTCTTTAAGGGAATCATTAAGTGGGAACTAGACGCAAATCTCAAGAACTGCAATATTTAAAGTTCTGGCAAAGAAAGGTGACCTGAAAACGGGACTGAAAGTTAAAAGGAAAATAGCAGGCGTAAACGTGAGAAGAGTAGAGTGTTTAAAATGGAATTGCATTTTCAAGTCTACCGGGGTTGAGAAAGTTCAAGATAACAAGTGAAGTGAAAAGTTGCTGTTGAGTTTAATGACAGACATCAGTAGGATCTTGGAAAGATCAACTTCTCCAGAGTGCTGTGGGCAAAAGCCAGAGTGAAGTGGGTTGGAGAGCTCCTGAGTATGAAGAGCAGAGGCGGCCTGGCAGACCGCCCTGGCCAGCTTACTTTATTACAGTGTGCAGAAAGGAGAGAAGTAGAGGATAATTAGAGAGAAACGTGCAGTCAGTGCAAAGAGATTTCACGATGCCGGTCACTGGCATCACTGAATATTAATGGAAAATGTAATATATACCAAGGGGTGTAATGATACAAAATGTTGTACATGGAAGGATTGCTCTTGGAATGGAAGATGGGAAATTGCCGCAGTGCAGTAGAAGTGAGAGAGATAGATTCAGATACAGGGATGTTTTGCATATGGGGGCAGGAGGTAGATATGTTTTTCTTTGGTTTCTTTTTTCTCTATGATAATGTGGGCAAATAAGAACAAAGAAAGTAACCAGGTGTAGAGGTGCATACCTGCAATTCCAGTATGTGGGAAGCTGAGACAGGAGGATTGTAGGTTTGTGGCCAGCATAAGCAACTTAGTGAGACCCTGTTTCAAAATGAAAACTAAAAAGTGGCTGGGAATGTAGCTCAGAGGTAGAATGCCCCGGGTTCAACCCCCATTACCATAAACAAAAAGAAGAAGAAGGAGGAGGAGGTGGAGGAGGGGGGAGAGGAAAAAGAAGAAGAAGAAGAAAAGATGGTGTTTAGAGATTTGAATAGAGTGAAGAAAACATGAACGATAGATACAAAAAAAAGTGAATCCACTAAAATATGTGTGTAATCAAATGCTGAACAAGATAGAGGACTTATAATTTTGTTATTTTTGTTGCAGAATTCTCTTTTTGGTTTGTTTTTCATCAGTAGTACTCAGCTTCTTGGGTGGAGGTATTACTAACTTGGCATAGTCTCTCATTGCTGAACAAATACTTTTCTCTTTCTGGACAGAGAATCTTCCAGATTCTCTGCATTAAGTTGAGTCCATGTAATTAGTTCACACAAAATAAATGTACAAAGATGTGATATGTTATTTGGAGTCCAAAGCAGATAGAAAAGATGCATCTTGTACAGATAGCCTGTACCAACCTGAATGAAAGAAGACCAATGAGTCTGTGTATGAATGTATAATGGAAAGTCTGTACTCCTTCCTCTTCCTCTAGCTGACTGCATAGGACAGAGAGGAGGGAGTATATATTTTACTTGTCATGAGCTGTTGAGATTTTGAGGTATTTTTTAAAATTATTTTAACTAAATAACAGTTATGGCAATAGTAGGCTATCCTGACGTATTCTAATATTAGTGGGTAAGAATATGGATTCTATGGAAAAATAGAGTTGAGCTGTTTACAAGAGAGAAAGTATAAATAAAACTGTGAAATCCCAGCTTGGAGAACAAAACTGAAAAAAAAGAATTGGTAATGAATCATTAGAAGAGTAAGGGTTACCTCAGCTACTTAGTGAGGCCCTCCACAACTTTGTGAGACCCAGTTTCAAAAATAAAGTATAAAAAATAGGGACGGGGGTGTAGCTCGGAGGTAGAACGCCCCTGGGTTCAATCCCTGGTACCACAAAAAAAAAAAAAAGAAGAGTAAGGGTTAATTGATTGACAATTTCAAAGAGTTCATGAACAACTGAATGTAAGGAATTTGACTGCCATATTGGTAGAATAGTTGGTTATTGTCAAAACAAAGAAAGTTCCCATTAGTGATTTTCAGAGTAGCTTCAGTTAAGCTTGATAGAATGATCCTGAGACTAACCCAGGGAATGTGTCAGATTGATAAATGTGAGGTTCACATAGAAGCTGCTCCTAGGAAATTAGGAGTTATGAGATAGAGGATAGCAGTGGGAAAGTGGTGAAGTCTTCAAAGGATAAAAGGATTTACCAGAAAGTTGAAATACAATGCCAAGAAAGAAGAGCATGGTGGGTGGTGGTGAGGCCAGGCATTCTTAAAAGAACAGGACATTCATATGAAGCACAGAGCCTGCCAATAAGGTTGGGATCACTGGAAATATCTGTAGTGTTAGAGTAGTCCAGGAGCACACAAAAGACACACACACATTTTTAGTTCAATCATGTCATTTAGAGAGGGAAAATAATCATGACTGGTAGAAATAGACTTTGGTCTGGAAAGATATTCTAATATAAAGTGTTGAGCCAGTAATTCATCTGGTTATATAGTAGTGATAGCTATATTTAGGAGAAATATAGTTCACTAGTAGCAGTAAGCAGTCACATAAGAGATATCTAGTCCTTCTTGACAGAAGCAGTGACAATTGAGGATAACGGAGTGAGAGAAGCACACCGCTGTAACATTTGTGCAGTATTTTTCATTGGGAAATTACTGCCTTTTATTTGGGTGGAGGGTTTTTTGAATATCCATGGGGTAAAATGTGAGACCCTGAATTTATAAGTACAACATAAATCTTTGCAAATTGAACAAATGATAAATCTGTTTTGTTTGAGTAATGAAAAGTTTTCAGAACTGGGTAGAAGAGAGGATAATACAGCAGGGATAGAAGGTGGACAAATAACATCTTGGGAGACTGGGTAACTACATGGGCAAAAAGACAGGAGAACCAATAAACAACTTGGTAGCTAAAAATAAAACTAAACAGTAAGATTAGTTAATATAAAATTTAAATTTGTTTTGTTATTTTAATGTGATACCTTTGCCTTTGACTCCAGGACCTTTAATAAAGTAAGTCTTAATACCTTGTATGAGTGTGTATTTTGTGAATTTAGAAACTTCCTCATTTTTTCATCTTAGTCAATAAAAACATTTGGTTTATAAAACAAAATAGAACAAAATAAGTCATGGAAGCAGCCCTCTAGAGGCAGAAGTCACCATGAACACTCAGTCCCTCTGAATCTTCTATAATCTTGAAGAGAAAATTGGATTTTCTATGGACTGTGGAACATGGATTCAAACCATTGTCTCATATATATATATATATGAGGTCATATATATATATATGAGCAAAGTAGCCCTTGCTACTTTATATATATGAGGTCATATATATATGAGCAAAGCTACTTTATATATATATACATATATATATATGAGGTCATATATATATATATGAGCAAAGTAGCCCATGCTGATAGATGACTCACATAAATAGAATCACCTGAGCCATCATTGCAGGATTACACCTGCCCTCTTTTCATTATCCTAACACTCCTGGTATCCTCCCAATGCAGGTATATCAATTGCTACTCACCTTAAAAATCTGTAACTATTATTAGCTTCTCTTGGAAAGAAGAAACCAAAGTTAAAGCTTAAAAAGATTACGTAGCCAAAATTTATAAGTCTGATAACTGACAAGTAGCATTTCAACCAAGGTCTCTGTCTCCAAATTCTAAACATAACCACAGTATTCAAGACTTCCCTTAAATCATTTTAAATATACATATGAAATCAGTTTCATAGGAATTAGATGGAACTGCATTATATACAAAAAAATTCCAGTTTCTTGAGACACAAAAATCAAATACCGATTCAGGTACTGATTATTAAGAATCCTTTATATCCGTCACTAGGCTAGAAAGTTTTATGCGTGCTCTTTTTTGTCATGCTTATCTTCAAAGTGCTGCGCCATGATCAATGGGATGTGTGTTTTCCATTGTGTAGGTGTCACTGCTTGATGGTTATTGTTCTATTTAAAAATGGCTGTTAGAATAGCAGGTGTGGACTGTGACTGTGGTATAATGTGACCCAACTGAATGTCACAGGGATCAGCTATTCTACTTTAGCTTTACTTAACCATATAGAAACTAAAAAAAAATTACCACTCTGAGGCAACTGTCTCTAATGTCACAGACGTACGTGTCATCAGGTAAGGATCAAGATGAAAATAGATTTCCTTTCAAATCACTTTCTTTCAATAAATATTTAATGAGTGCCTATGAGATGCCAGGTACTATTTTAGGGTTAGAGATACAACAATGAATAAAACAGAAAAAAAAGCTGCCCTTTTGTAGCTTAAATGCCAGTGGAATTTATCTGTCTTTGGTATGTGTGAAAGACAGGGATATGGTGGCAAACATGAGCTTTGAAGCAATTCACTTATTTATTCTGGCACCTTTTCTTAAACTTGCTATTTCTCATTGTAAAATGAGGAAACTTATATGAGGAACATTTTAAAGGTTAATTACAAAGCAAAAAAGTGTATATTTAGTAGATATGTAAGAATCTACTTATTGGTAAATATTAATTTTAAGCTAATACTGAGGAACACTATTGATTTAGTGAAAACAATCACTGGTGTCATTAAAGATCCTTTGTCAGGGGTTCAAGTGAGCAATTCTCTACAGAATTATTTGCCACTCCTGCTTATTTCATTTTAAAGATCTGTGCTACATGACTCTCACTTGGCTCCCACAGGGCTAATACTCCAAAAGTGGAAAAATAGATTTTCCATAATTACAAAGAGTTTGATAAAGAAATTCTCGCAGAGGATATCAGACCTCTATTATTATGCACAAAACATCTTATTCTCAGAGAAAAAGCCTGCTGCAGAGAAAGCACTAAATGATGATGTATCAGAAATCCTGAGTTTTATTCATAACTACATAATTTCAAACCATGTGATCATCCACAAATTCACCTTCCCCACAAACTCCGTTTCCTCATCTGTAAGTTGAGACCAACATTTCTGTTTTTGTAAATTAGAGAGCTATTCTGAGGCTTGGTCGAAAACATTATGTAAAATTTATCTGAAAACTGCTCTTCAAATATTAGATTGCTTGGCACACAGCAGGCACTCAATAAATATGTGCTGACTGAATGGAGATTTTATTATCACTTTTACATTCAGGACTGAAGTGTTTTAATTCATTGTAGACACAGCGAACTAGTATTTGAAGGTAGCAGGGTGACTCATTTATATTTGACAGATAATCAGATTGCACTGCCCAGTTTAATTATATATCTTCGCAGGGAGCTAAATTTATTATAGAAAATGAAGGATGGCTCACACAGCCATTAGTCTACCAGGGAAATCTGAACCAAGTTCAATGCAATGGAGCCAAGTCGGGGTACACCCTCACCACTGAAGCTCTGACCTTCTATGTTACCACTGTTAATCAATATTTTGTAAGTCTCCAATAAATATAAATAAGTGAGAAGACTTCATAGATTTTATGGAAATAGAAAAGTGTTTGGACCACATGTGATGAAACTCTAAAATCAATAAAAAGAGCATCTGTTAAAGTAATGATTGTGCTCCTATTTTCAATCATATGCGTATAGTTATAATATTGATCATATGCATGCATACATAATGGAAATAAAAAAAATTGGGTTGCCTAATCAGCAGTTGGATTTTCATTGTAATTGCTTTCTGTACAAGCTTGCTGTTTTCTCTATCTCCCATAGATTAATGTGATGCCCTCCCTTTTTTTCTCTGAGTGATGTTCTCAGCCAGAATTCTGATGGCTAAGAAATATAATTATTATCAAATTGTCTCAAATCCCAGCATCTCTGTTTCTAGAAATTCAACCTTGGCAGGTCCAGAATTTACTATTCTCTCTTCAGATCATGCTCATTTGAACTATCAAGAAGCAATCCACTTCAAATGCAACACATTGAAAAGATTTCCTGAGCTAAGTCACTAGACACCACTTCCCATGCTGACTTGAGGGAACGTGTTTAATCAGAAAGAGACTCCTCAGGCATCAACTTCGTCCTGACAGCTCTTCCTATTTGGTTTAGTCTGTTTCAATGCACAATTATTCTGTGGCTCCTGGGTGGAATATTCTCCATACCTTTTCATTCAAGTGAGGAGACAGAACATTGCATGAATGATTGTTTAAGTAACTTGTTATAGATGATGAAAAATACAGATAAATGGGAGATATTAATTTTGAGTGGCAGAATCTAGAGAAACTTTATGAATGAACATAAGCATTCTGGCATGTAAAAGATATTTGGATCTTGATAAGCAGATCTGATTGAGGGGAAAGGAGTCTATGTAGGAGGAATATTTATGACAAGGTGGGAATTACAGAGGCCCATTAAATATTGAGGATGGTTTGAGATAAAAAGGTGGGTAATGAGAGAGAAAAAGAATGAAACAAAAGAGCCTTCTGTTTTTAGAAGAGCTACAGGAAGACTGTGCAGAAGGTATATGAACTGAAATTTGAAGGAGAGGAAGAAATTATACTGGTTAGTGTTACTTCAAAAGCGATTCGTGGACCAGAACCTCTCTATCTCATCGCAGATGTTGCTGTTCTCTCTTCAGTGAGAGAAGATCTGAAAACATAGTTAGCCTTTAAAAATTCTTAGAGCACTTTGACAGAGCCTTTTTTATACCTGTGCGATCAAATAATTTCGAAATGATGTTTGCATTTTAGATGTATTTTAATTTCATTTTTCTGCTCATTTATTTTACTGGCATTTCACAAAAGTGAGACAATGGGAACTGAAGAGAAAAACCTACTCCACCCTTTCTACCCACAAATAATGTGAAAAACACTGGGATGGTGCAGTAGCAGAATATGATAAATGAGATGTGTGGAGGTGACTGAGGCAGAATAAGGTCAGATGAACGCCCCTGAATGTCAAGGCTGAGCGCTCCACTATTTGCCATGAGGAACTAGTGAGAGTTTCTGTACCTCCCACTGCTTCCTTTAGGTTGTCATCCTGCACTGCCGCTGCTGGGGGTTGTCCCTGGAGGCTGTGCTCATCGACGATGTTGCCTGAGGTAACTCACTGAAAGTGACAACCTTAATAGCAGCATTCTGGAAGTGCTTCCAGCAGCAGCTATAGCAGGTTCTTCAACGCGCACTCCTCAGCATCCACCTCTCTCCTGCCCTGATTCTCTAATGTCGATTTCTCTTGTTCTTGTCCTGTGGCTCTGATAGATCCTCTTTCCCCTCTGTGCTGACTCCTCTTTCTAAAAATTACCATTAACTCTTCTATCGCCTAGAGTTCATCCACCCAAACAACTGGTTAGAAATTTGCTTTTGGCCATGGATCTTGCTGAAAATCTGAGGAACATGGTATGTGAGCATCCTTTCCTTAAAAAATGTGATTGAAACACGTGCACATACATATTAAATTGACTTCATTTCATTCATCTACAAGATGCATAATTAATTTTCCCTTTCTCGTGTTAAATGAATTAAGTGCCAAATCATAATCAGCCAGGATAAAAATCCATTAACAAAGGCAGAAGAGTGATATAGAAATCTCTGGGGTAGTCATTTGCCCACACTAGAAGGAAAGATACAAGTTGTTGATTTTTCAAAGGAAACAAAAGGTAATGTAATTTATGTTGATAGACACTAGTAGAGAAACTGCATTACTCCTTCAAAGGTCAAAAAGTTGTTCTGAGTCCTTAAATGGAAATTACTAGAATCAGTCTTTTCTTGCCCAGCACTATTGTAACCTTCTACTTTGAAGAGTATGTGAGCTCAGATCAGTGAGGGTGTAAGCCAGTGATTTTAGGATGTGAAGCATGGGGCAGCCTTAACACTGGAGAAAAGTAGACTCTTTCTGTGAAGAAACACTGCAGTCCATGTCAAGACTGAGAGATCACTGACTCACCTCAGGTGACAAAGCTCAAGCTATCTGTGAACAGCTGCTATAGTGACTTCATGGCTCATAACCAGGGAATTCAGGAGATTGAAGTAAGTGTTGGAGAAACAAAATAGCTAAAAATGTGCATACTTCACGTTTTTAGTGTCTGTATTAGGTATGAATGGATTATTAAGATATATACAAGTAATTAACTAGACATAGGTTTATTATTCTCCTGATCTTATAGGTAAATGGAAAATTAATAACCAGTTGAAAAATTTCCCTAAAATTCAAATATGACAAATATAAATTATAATTTAATTTTGCTCAGTATATTTTATGCTGTGAACTTAATACTCTTTTCAGAATTCAGCAAAACTCTTCAAGTTGAAGCCATATTGTTTTTATCTTTGTGTCTTCATGTCAATAGTGAGGCTTTCTTTGGCAAGTTCTGCCTCTTTTCTGCCATAATTCCACATTTTGATTGAAAGGTAACTTTAAAAAATGAACATATTTATGTGTCTACAATTCTCTGCCTGACAAATTAATCGGACAACATCATCCTCAAACATGTTCTAGATAAGTATTTTCATCACATTAGAAGGCTCATGTATGCAATCTAATTTCAACTATTTGGTAAATATTTTGAGCACAGGAGTTCTACTAGTATAGTCTATTGGTACCAACAGTAATCCTGATTATTCTCATAATTCTGAATAATCTCAATTATTATTACCATCAAAACATTGCCTAAATGAGTAGGTATCATAATGCTAATTCGTGCGTCTCATCACAGATTTACTGAAGCAGAAACTCTGGGAGTGGAACCCAACAGGCCATGTTTAAACAAACCCTCCAGGTGATTCTGCTGCATGGGACCCACTGCTCTAAGTGAGCAATCTGCTAACTAAAGCTCGCCATAAAAGAACTCTTGGTCAATTTTTTCTTTTCAAAATAAATATAAAACTTGTACTTGAATTTCAATAAAGTTAAGACTTTTATTCTGAAAATCTAGGAATTATCAGCACAGATAAAAATTACATATTTTGCTTCCATTTCATTTAAAAAAATTAGATAATGAAAATAACCCAGAATCTTGGCTCTTATTAGGCTGATGTCATTCGGAATAGTAAATAAGGCATGTTCTAGTAGTGTGTGATTTTATGACAGTGCATACAAATGTTGTAAGCTATGATTGTTGATGAGGTGTGCTACTAATTTCTAGTTAGATTATGTTAGCAAATATTACAGATGCCCAACTAAGCACAAAATACTCTGATTTTATTTCATTTGAAGATAGGCTTTAACAGGAAAAATTTGACTCATTCAAACCTTTGACACATTTCAATGAATGGAACAATGGAATTACGTTAACAGATATGTTGTACAACATGGAAACTCTGGTTAATAACATTTTATAGCTGAAAATTTTGAAGGAGATTTTAAGAGTTCTCATCACAAAAGCATTATAAGTATGTGAAGTAATGCATGTATTAAAAGATTGATTTAGTTATTCCTCATTGTATACGTATATCAAAATATGCTGTACACCATGATTATATTATATATAATTTTTATCAATCAATAAATAAAACTTTTTTAAAAGGTCTGGGAATTCATGTAGCTGTGTAAGCCTGGGAACTAGCCATGCAGAAAGATACCTGCATTCTTATCCAGCTGCACAATGGAGAGAAATAGATTCTATTTCTCCATGACTCGTTTCTACACCACAATAAACATCATTTTAGGCTGTTGGGTGGTATAGTGTCATGTGTCAACTGATCTCACTTCTATTGCATTTATTTCTGCCAAGCCACAACTTGACTTTGCCACTTTCAGAACAAATAGGTTTACCAAATTATGCCAAATCATGTGTAGAATCCTTAGTCTGATTACATCATAAGCAAGCTACAAAACTCTTTAAGGCATGTATTGGAGGAAATCCAAGATTTAATTTATGTTCAGTCTTGCCCAAAAGGAGTTTATTTTTCACATGTGTTTTTAGATTGGACAGTTATGAAGTACTCTTTTAGTTCTGCTGGCTCCGTGCTTACATTGCTAAATCCTTGACCAAAATAAATTACTGCAGCTTTTTAACAGAATTATATTTTACATGGTGAGTCAATCCAAAAGATGAGCAACTTCTGTCCACCTGCCTGCATTCCTTCTTTCTTTCCTCCCTCCCTCCCTTCCTTCCCTGAGCTAAGTCCATTGTGGATATGAGGAGAGGCCCATAATCAAACTGATTGCCTCTATTTTTAATTGATTCAGTGGAAAAGTATTCTGGACATCAGCAGGTAGTAATATTAAAGTTTTTCTTGATGCTGCATCAGATGGTTTCATGACACTATAATTGTTTGTAGAGAAATAGTGTCTTAAAACTAGACTCTAAGAATTTTCAAAAAACAGGAAGGAATCCATCATGATGCATACAAGGCCTATATTCATGAATCCCATCACCACTTCTGTAGATTTTAGACCACTGATTAAAATCCCATATCTTATATATCCTTTAACAGAGGCCTTAACCACATCGACAGTGTCCTTTACCTTGTACACACTTGAATATCAAAACCAGATGTGAATTTAGGACCTTGTTTTGAACTGAATAACAATATAGCTAACACCACACACAATAGCTTCTCCTAGATGCATATCACATGGTCACCTTAAAGTCCTGTTCAACACAGTATTTATTCATTTTGCTTTGATGCTTCCCTTTATCTTTTTTTGGAGAGCAGGAATAGTGGGGATTGAATCAGAATCCCTGTACTACTGGGCTCTCCCGATCTCCCTTTCTTTTTCTTTTCTTTTTTATTTTGAAATGGTTCTCACTAAGTTACAGGGGCTGTTGTTGAACTTGTAATCCTTTCTGCCTCAGCCTCACAAGTAGTTGGGCTTATAGGCATGTGCCACTGTGCCTGGCTCTTTATTGATTTTTGGCAATTATATTTATGTAGTTACTCAAGTGAGACATTATGATTAACATTCTCACCTATCAAAATAATATTTTGATAAAATTTATCTCTAGCCAGGTGTGGTGGTGCATGCTTATAATCCCAGTACTTTGGGAGGCGGAGACTGGAGGATCCGGGTTCACGGCCAGCCTCAGCTCTCTCTCTCTCTACTTAGTGAGGCCCTCTGCAACTTTGTGAGACCCGGTTTCAAAATAAAGTATAAAAAATAGGGCCGGGGGTGTAGCGTGGAGGTAGAACGCCCCTGGGTTCAATCCCCAGCATGCAAAAAAAAAAAATTATCTCTAAAATCTAGTATTTTTTTCTTGTTTTTAGAGACCTACTTCAATTTCCTGCCTGAATTTCTGAAAAACTCTCTAAGCAAAAAGAATTCATTCTTTTATTCTTTAATTGATGCTACCTAAAGCATCAGAATTATTTTTATCACTGGCCAAATCTTATTACACTCCTTTCTTAAAACCCTAATGACCACAGTAACAAGATACAATCCCAACTTCTTAACCTGGATATCCATGCATGATCTTTTCACCAAGGGATTCGTCTCCTTCTCTCCTGCAAATATAGCAACTGCATTCTTGCTAAAAATTTCAGAGGGATTTTAATTTTTGGTCCATTATGTAGATTTATCCAAGCATCATGAGTTTATATAAGCATGTGCCAAAATGAAGTTAATTTCCTTTCAACCAGATTATATCATATACATACGGTTAATTTTTCAAAAGCTAGACAGCAGAAAGTAGAGGGTAGATTCTCCATTCCTACTAATTTAGTTTCAATCAAACAAAACCGTTTGGGGGAAATTAGCCTTCTAGGTTTTGGTTTTCTCAGTTGTAAAAAAGTTGGGTAAAGGTGGGATGGGACACAATTAATAATATATTTCAAGTAAATAGCTAAGAAAGTCCCTGACACATATTTTGAGCTAAATAAATATGGTCTGTTCCCCAAATTGTTTTTATAGTAGTTATTATTTTATCAACTCTACTTCAGAAACTATTCTCTACTTCCATTGATCAATTCACTACATTTATTCAGTTAATACTCAGTCCTACGCATTATGCTAGCTACTGGGAAGCTAAGATGTCATAAAACTCAAACACCTAAGTGAGAACTGTCTTATTTTATCACTAAGCATCTCTGATATGTAATATATATTCATCAGCAGTCACAGTCATTGTCTCTAATCCTCCAATAACATTCAATGTATGTTTCACACATTTTCAACACAAGGGGATATTCAAACTCTAAAAAATAATTTCAAGGTCACGCAGATAATGAGGATAGTGTTGAAATTTGATGATGTTTGTTATCTATCTACTTCACTGCTTTGAGCTCATATTGGTACCATTTTCTGATTATCTTTAGTAGATCATTAAATTATGATAACAGTTTTGACATATTATATTGAATCATCACAGCTATAAGGTTAGCATTTCTCTTTCAAATTTAATATAGGGAAACTGTGACTAAATTGTGGTGGATGCACACAATCAAGAACTATGCACAAGTCAGAAGTAATAGACTCAGTGTGCATACCAAAATGGATGAGTCCCTAAAGAACGGTTCCAAGTGAAAAACAAAAGCAACCTCAACCTAAGAAAAATAATTTGATGCCATGTGTACATTTACATGAAAGTAAAAAACAAACACATTTAAAGTAATATCCATTTTTCAATAACTGACACAAATGAAAGGATACCCATTCAACATAGGAGAAGGTTAACTACAGGGAACAATTTAAAAGAGTGAATGCAGACATGGAAAGAAACACACCCTAGAAGGTTCCTGCAAGAAACAATGCTGAATGTGGAGGGAAACACACCAAGAGATGGAGTGTGTATATATGAATGCATCACATTGAATCTCACTACAATGTATAATTATAATGGGCCAATAAAATACTTTTAAAAAGACACAGTGCTGAAAATGTGCTTTAAGAGAGTAATACAATTAGCACAATACCCTGTACTCAATTATGGTTATAGAAGAGAGGCAGAGAATTAAGAAAGGGGAGAATAAGAGAGGGGAGTGAAAGAGACAGATAAAGAAAGATAGACAGTGAGACAGACTGAGAGTGTTTAGAAAATATCCCTAAGAGATAAAAAGAGCTAGCATGTATTGCTAAAAATTGGAATGTAGATTACTCTAACTGAACAAACTGCATACAAGAAGGTGAAAAAAAATCCCTTACAGGACAGTTGGATATACAACCCTCTTTTGAATTCAGTTGACTATAATCTTTTTTTTTTTTTTTCGGTACCAGGGATTGAACGCAGGGGCGTTCTACCTCCACGCTACACCCCCGGCCCTATTTTTTATACTTTATTTTGAAACCGGGTCTCACGAAGTTGCGGAGGGCCTCACTAAGGAGAGAGAGAGAGAGAGAGAGACAGAGAGAGAGAGAGAGAGAGAGAGCTGAGGCTGGCCGCGAACCCGGATCCTCCGATCTCCGCCTCCCAAAGTACTGGGATTACAAGCGTGCGCCACCACGCCCGGCTGACTATAATCTTAAAAAGCAAAGTTTTATGTGAAAATTCATTACTGAATTTTTCTTGCTGCCCTAACAACTGTTCTGGTTCACTTTTTATATTATGTATGCATATATGCATATGTTCATTTATCTAATTATTTTTCCAAAAATATATCAATCTGTCTATATCTATGCCCATACCTATATCTGTATCTATATAAATGCCCTACTTAAAATCCATTTTTGAACAAAGTTAAAGTAAATAATTTATATGTAAATAATAATAATGCTCAGTTTTTACTATATGCTTATAATTTAGGCTTTGTCAATTTAAAAGCATCATTTCACTTAACACTTCCAAAATCCTATGAAAAATGGACTATTATCCTTTTGTATATTATACAATTGAGACTTTAAGAGATTAAATGACTTTCTTGTATATATTGAAATATGAGTGAAAGAAGTATATTTATGAGATGGCTGTGCATTAGGCTTCAGGTTTTTTAACTCTGGACTGTTAAAGTCCAATTGATAAAGAACAAGAGGGACAAACCACTAATCTAGCAAAATAGACTTATGTACTTGTTGCTTCATCACAGACTACATGTCAGGTGCATGAAATGCCCATGTGGGAGGTGAGGAGGAAGGGTTGATTTTTGACAAACTTTAGGTTTGCCTGGAATGATACTAAAGAGGGGCAAGGATAGGAAGGATCAGATATGGATTGAGTGCAGTTTTTAATGTGGTGTAGATTTAAGTTCAGGACTGATTGCTGTTATAAGATGATTGAGGCTAACAATTGGTATCACACTAATCTTGATTCAAGAGGTGAGAAGAGCAAAAGTAGGGCTGGGATAGTCACTGGTAAGAAAGCAGGAGTACATCAGTGAATGGGCACCTTCCTGAACCTGTACAGCTGCAATGAGGAAACTATTATTTCTGGTTAATGCAGCAGTTGGCTTTATCAATGTCTGTCATCCCTGCCTGATCATGTCAGAGATGATTTTTACTGTTTCAGTCCTGAGCAGATCTTTTTACTCCTTCCATTTCAGATTAGTTTTTTGTTGTTTGTTTGTTTGTTTGTTTGTTTACTACTTCTGAGCTCACAATTTTGTCATTATTTAAAAGGTAGAGTCTAGACTCAGAGTTTAGAAATGAATACTTGCCTCTGTTACTTCCAGATTGAGAGACTGTAGAATTTCATGCAACTTCTTGTTGCTTCAGGCTTCTAATATGTAAAAGATGGTAAGATAATAACACCTTCCTCTTATTTGTAATATAAATTTAGTATAGAGTCTGACATTTAGTAAATGTTATGCAGGTGCTATTATTATATTAAGCATACTCAACTGTAGATAAAGTATTTCATAATGCCTGCACTGTGATACAGAAAATTTTTGTTTTAGGCATGGAGAGGGAATGCAGTTCGTTGTGTATGTATTGACCACAAGACAAATGTGGAAAAGGGGAAGACACAGGTATCATAATGGGTAGACCTTTAGCTTCTTATCTGTTTTTCTGTTACCTGTTCCAAAGCAGAGAGTCATTGCCAGAACATGTTACATAGCAGTAGTGTGGATGGAAAATTTAACCAAAATAGTATATTTTGGCTTAATAAGAATTCAAGAAAAGGCTAAATGTTCTATTTTTTTCATTGATTAAAGAAAACTGATCAAAGTGCACTATCTGTAAGTACTAATCATTTTAGTACATCAAAGTGAGGAAACTGAGTCTCTAAGATTATATGAGTTTTATTTTCACAATCATGCACTAACATCAATATTTAACATTTCAAAACAGAGATGAGGCTCAGCACAAGTCAGATTTATTTATTTTTGGAGAAGGAAGAAGCTGTAATATTAGTCTTGCAATAGTTATGCAAAATTTCTTTAATATTAGGAGAATTCCTGTCATGGTAAGTAGCTATCATTCTATGTAATGCAGATGCCATTTTCCCTCACTGATTTATCTTTGATTTATTTTATGGTTTCAGGTATGTATTTTGCATAATCATCCTGTATTTTATTTTTATTTTCTAGCACATCTTAGATATTTTACTAATAATGAATATATACCTATAGTTTTATTAGTGCTTTTAAATTGTTATGAATTTTTATCCCATGTACACCCAATGGTTTTAATCTTAATCTCTTACTGCATCAGCTCTCAGCAAATGAAAAAGTCTATTCCTTCACTCCACATTACTTATCTTTTCTACTATCAACTTGAAACCCAGGCTATTTTGTTTCAAAGATATAATTCAGTTGTACCATATATAGATGTTTTACTCTAATTTTCTTCACATCTCAAGATGCAATTCTGTGGCAAGTATTCTGACATGAACTATTGCAAAAACTCTTAGGTCGTGTGTGCAATGGTGACTATATATAGTGTATTATGATTGAATCCATAGAGTGTAAAATAAAATAAGAGGCATTGTTAGTGTATTATTTTTGTTTTCCTAACACATTTCAAAAGATATTCATATATAAGTCAGATATTTCTAGTATAAGGCGTAAGGGCCTTAATATTAGCTTAACAATTCTTTCCCTCATTGATTTATTCTCTGATTATGTTTGTATTTCTCAGCTCAGTGCACTTTTCCTCTTTTCAAAGAAATACTGAAACTGACTCATCAGATGAGAAAATAGTTATGACTTTAATATAAAATCATGACATCTTTGAATTTTGCTATGTCATTTCAAGAAGCTTAGAGGAAGGAAAGGGGAATTATCTATGGTTGTGACAATGTGTAGCACATTCAAGGAAGCAGAAAGGGAATTATTCTCATCACACTTGACACTTCCCTTCAGAAATTCTTTAAGTCATTTTAAATATACCTGGAGTTAATTTTCTATGACTTCCTCTTTTCAGGATTTCACCCTACTAAAGTACAGATTTCTAAACTGCTCTGTTTTGAAAATATAGCACAGAAAAAAAAATAGTTTAACAGGAGAGGTTGTGCTAATTTCTGATCTTCTTGTCTGAAGAACGAATGACTTATCCTTCAAATGACTTCTGTGATTAGGGAAAATAAATGAGCATCATACACCAGGCGTTTAAATACTCCATTTTCCTGTCATTATGTCATACTAAGCTTAACATTTCTAATTATATACATTCATGACTTTTATTCAAGACTCATGTCCTTTAGTAAAAGACTCTATCTAGCTTTTGCAATTTTAGCTAGTGACAAAATTTCTTTCCTAATTATAAATTAATTGAAAACCCATTGAATTGTATTGAATAAAAGATTCCATTCACCCAGCCTACTTGGATGAAATAGATTTTTTTCCTATTGACTCTGATTATCTTATTGTAAATTTCCTTTATTTGCATGCTCCTTCTCAGGACTGCAATGCTTACCTCTTTTTAATAATCATTTACACTCAGCTTTATCTTATTTGATTAAATATTGTAAAGTATCCTAATCCAATTTTGACATGAAAACTCATATCTTTTATCAGTAGATAATCAAAATTGTTTTAAGAGGATAATGTTAAATATGTCTCTACAAACTTGTTACAAGGTTATAATAAAAAGAGTTCTCAGATGAAATTCTGTCACATATACAGACATTTATTAAATAAATATGGATTAAAAATACAGAATATTTCATAAAACCTATTCTCTAAATAGAAAAAATAGGCCTATGACTTTGGTGTTTCGCATATCTGGACACAACTTCAGTACATTATACAGATGCATGTCTGACAATATTCTGGAAAGAAATAGGATTTTGTGATCTTACTTATTGGGAATTGACAAACTAAAATTCTCCAGTTCCATGGCTAAATGCAGGACCTTTTAAGGATCAAAATTTGGCTTTCTTCTTACTGGCCTCCATAATTTTTATGCTTATCTATGCAAAATTGGGATATGTCTACAAAATCTTTTAGCCATTTTCTAAATATCATTTTAATCAAAGAGGGAACCATTTTCTATTATTTTTGGGCTAATGGACGATAGATTAATTTTACCAGCTAACGATCTCTGAAGTGAGGTGACTGGCCTTAGAGCATAGCTTAAATCAATCCACTTTGCAATATTGTTCTGTTAGGACTGATTCATTTTAAATTAAATCACGGATTCTGTAACACTTAGTTGGCATAGTGTCTTCATTGTAAAGAAACTCTCCTCTGTAGCAAAACAATAAAAAAGCAGTTATTCATTATTCTATCTGAACCCTTTCTCTACTTTAGGGGTTAATAGGTAATTATATAGCTAGGAGGTCAACCTCCATGGCTATTAGAAATCTCTAGGACAGATTTTCCAGAGGGCCTATGCTTGAATGTTGGATAGCAATAATGTAACTGTATGAGGAAGAGGAAGGGGTCAGTCAGCAAGTAATTGTCTGTAAAAGACTTTGAAAGCCTCACTGGTTTTACTACTTAGAGATTGGTACTGGTAAAAAAGAAAATATGAGACAATCTAGATATATTAGAGGTTCCAAGCAGGGGAATGTTGGGTTGGCAGACTTGTATGTTTAAGTAGCAAAACCTAAATCTAAAAGCATAGCCTGAGACACGGAACAAATAACTGGTGTCCACAGGAATAGGCACTGTCAAAGAAGAAGAAGGAGAATTACATAAACAAGTAAAGCCAGACTAGCCAGGTCAATCTCAAACAAAATAACAATTACTAAGTGCTTAGAAATCTACCTAACCTGAAGACTGCAGAGGTATGGGAAAGAAAGGATCCTCATGCATAGAAAACTGTCCAAGTTCATTCAGACAAGCTGGGAGGTTTTCAGCTGTATTGATCCTGAGAATTGCCTGCACAATGTTTTCACTCTCTGATTTTAATGTTTCCTCAAATGGCTTTTAAAAGGTAGAAAAATAAAAGTAACGGCGACATGTAAATCCTATTTTCTTTTCATATGATTTTACCATGCAACCTCTAATCTTCTGATCCATCTTTACTAGATAAGTACCTACTTGTACTTAAACTCCAGGTCAGGTGACCTTAACTATCTCTATTATTTACATTTGCCAAAAACTTAAGTAACAATCTAGGAATAACTTTATTTAATGATTATTGTTTTGAGTCTTGGGAATTAGAGATAATTGAATCATTTGAATCATTTATATCTCCTAAGTACCCAATGGATATAGACCTAGATTTTTTTTTTCATCGCTTATATTAGAGTAAAGGCAGCATTGGAAGAGAACTTCCTTTTTTCTGTAAGACAAGTAAATTGAGAAAGTGATTTATCTATTGATTCTACTTTGTAGCCAGTTCAAATAAGTTCAGTTCTAACCGAAAATATGAGCACCCTACTGAATGCTCTGCGTTCAACCTCGAAGTATTAAAATAAGTCATATACAATCTCAGACTTTAGAAGTTTTACTTTAGCTTAGATTGAAAGAGAAAAGATGGAATAAGAGATTCCATGCAAGTGGAATTCAAAAGAAAGTAGGAATAACTATTTTTACATCACATAAAGTAGACTTTAAATAAAAAATAACAAAAAGAGCCAGGCGTGGTGGCACACACTGGTAATCCCAGTACTTGGGAGGCTGAGGCAGGAGGATCAGAGGTTTGAGGACATCCTCATCAACTAGTGAGACTCACATCAGCCTAACAAGATCCTGTTTCAAAATAAAATAAAATTATAGAGCTGGGGGTGTAGCTCAAAGGTAGAGTGTCCCTAGGTTCAATCCTCAGTACCACATACACACACACACAAAAAAAATTAATAATAATAATAATAATAAAAAGAAGAAGAAGAAGAAGGAGATAAGCAAGTCACAACATAATGATAAACAGACCAATTTAGAAAGATAAAACAACAATTATAAGTATCTGCTTGCCAAATATTAGACCACCCAAGTCTATAAAGCAAATATTAATCGAATTAGTGGGAAAGTTAGACTCCAATACAATAGTAGTTGGGAACTTTGACAACTCACTTTCAGTAATATACAAGTCATCCAGACAGAAAATCATAATAGAAATAGCAGAATTAAATTGTACATTAGGTCAAATGGACTTAACAGATATGTACAAAGCATTCCATCCAAAAGATGCAGAATATACATTTTTCTCATGAATACATAAAATATTATCCAGAGTATATCATAGGATAGGCCACAAAACTAGTACAATACTTTTTTTTTTTTTTTTGGTACTGGGGACTGAACCCAGGGGCATTCTACCTCTGAGCTAAAACTCCAGCCCTAATTTATTTTTGTTTGTTTGTTTATTTGTTTATTTTACTTTATTTTGTTGTGGTACTGGGGATTGACCCAGAGGCATTCAAACTCTGAGCTACACCCCAGCCCTACATTTATTTTTTATTTTTTTGAAAGAGGGTCTCGCTAGGTTGATGAGTGTCTCACTACTTGCAGAGGCTATGCTCGAACTTATGTCTTCCTGTCTCAGCCTCCCAAAGACTGGGATTATAGGCGTGAGCCACCATGCCCTGCTCTAATACTTTTTTTTTAAAAAATGAAATCATATTGGGTTTTCTGGTCACAATCCAAAGCCATAGAAATCAATAATGAGAAAAATTTTGGAAACTATAAAAATACATAGACATTAAGCAACTTAATCTTGAATAACCAGTGAATTAATGAATAAATCCAGAAATAAGTTTAGAAATTTCTTGAAATAAATGAAAATGAGAACACCTTATACCCATATATATTGGATACCTCAAAAACAATACTTGGAAGAAACTGTATAAGAATCAATACCTACATTAAAAAAAGGCAGCTCTCAAATAAACAAGCTATCATAGTCAACAGCATCATGATCAAGTGGGATTCATATCAGAGATATAAGGATATTTTAACATATGCAAATTATTAATGTGATACAACTCTTCAATGAAAAGACAAAAAACACAGGACCATCTCAATAGAAGCAGAAAAGGCATTTGATAAAATTCAGTATTTCTTCACTATAAAAACTCTCAATGAATGAGTTATAAAAGGATTAATTAAACAAAATAAAGTTCATTTATACAAGTCAACAACTAACATAATACTGAATGGAGAAAAGCTGAACGCTTTCTTTCTAAGGTCTAGAATAAGACAAGGATGACAGTGGTCACCTCTTTCTCAGCATAGTGCTAGATATCCTAGATGGAGCAATGAGGAAAGAAAAGAAAGGAAGAAATAAAAGGCACACAAATTGGAAAAGAGGAGGTCGAATTGTCACTAAAGATGACATAGTCTTACATATATTAGTCCAAAAAGCAAATCAAAGTTGTAGGATACAAAATTAATATATAAAAAATCTGTAGTGGTTATATGCCAATGATGAATTATTGGAAATAGAAATCAAGAAAGTAATCTCATTTATAATATCTAAGAATAAATTTGATCAAAGAAATGAAAGATCTATATAATAAAAGCTATAAGATCAATGAAAGCAATTGAGGATGACAGAAATGCAAAGATATTCCATATTCATGTATTAGATAATCAATATTATTTTTCAATATTGTTAAAATGTCCATACTACCCAAAGTGATATACAAATTCGGTTTAATCCTTATCACAATACCACTGACCTTTTTCATAGAACTAGAAAAATGAATTCTAAAATTTGTATAGAGGAACAAAAAAATCCAAATAGCAGTCATCATTAGCAAAGAGAATAAATCAGAAGGCATTACACTTCATAATTTCAAAATATACTACAATGCTGTAGTAATTAATATAACATGGTATTGGCATAAAACAGACAGATAAACCAATGAAACAGAACAGAAAGCCTACAAATTAGCCCAGGCATCTACAGTCAACTGATTTTTAACAAAGTTACTGAGAACACATATTGGAG
Organism: Glis glis; assembly: GCA_004027185.1. Lineage (NCBI taxonomy): Eukaryota > Metazoa > Chordata > Mammalia > Rodentia > Gliridae > Glis > Glis glis. The sequence goes on from PVJS01005594.1 coordinate 24,724, forward strand.
AAAGGACAGTCTGTTCAAAAAATGATGCTGGAAAAATGGGATATTCTCATGTAGAATAATGAATCTCTCACCCTGCATAAAAAAACTTCAAATGTATCAAACACTTGTATATATATATATATATATAAGATTTGAAACTGTGAAGTCACTAAAACAAAACATAAGGGAAATGCTTTAGAGCACAGGAATGAGCAAGGATTTTTGAAAAAAACCCAAAAACAATCGAAAAAGAAAGCAAAAAATAAACAGTGAAGAGACAATCTACAGAATGGGAGGAAGTATTTACAAGCTATCCTTCTGACAAGGAGTTAATATCCACACTGTATAATGAACTCCAAAAACTCAATAGCATAAGAAATAAATAAGCCTATTTAAATATGGGCTATACACCTCAATAGACATTTTTCAAGAGAAGACAGAAAAATGACCAACAAGTTTATGAAAAAACGTTCAACATTACTATTCATCAGGGAAATCCAAATCAAAACTGCCACAATGAGAAATCACCTAGTTCTAGTTAGAATGGCTCTTATCAAACAGGAGGAAGATTAGTAGAGCTGTTGAGGATGTGGAGGAAATGGAATGCTCACACACTGTTAGTGAGAATGTAAATTAGTGCAGCCATTATGGAGAACAATATGGAATCTTCTCAAAACTTTAACAACTACCATATGATCCATATATACTGGATATATATCTAAAGGAAATCAAATCAGTCTGTCAAAGAGCCAACTTCACTCTCATGGTAACTGCAGTACCATTCACAATACAAAGACATGGAAATGAATACCTAAGTATTCATGAACTGATGAATGGATGAAGAACATGTGGTATATTTATACAATGGAACACTAACCAACCATAAAAAAGAATTAAATCCTATCACGTGGGTCAACATGGATGGAACTGGAGATTATTATGCTAAATGAAATAAGCCAGTCATATGCAGAATATGAAATGTTGGTATCATAGAAGTTGAGAGAAAAATAGTGTTTGCCAGAGGTTGGGGAAATTGGAGAAATGGGAGGGATGGGGAGAGGTTGATATATGGGTACTAAGCTAAAGTTAGATAGGCGTTAGAAGATTTGGTGAGCTATTACACAGTAGGATGAATATAGAAAAGGATAACACAATGCATGTTTCAAGAAGCTAGAAGGACTTTGAATGTTTCCCTTATAATGAATGTTTGAGGAGTTACATATGTTTTTTTTTTTTTTTGAGGTACCAAGGATTGAATCCAGGGGCATTCTACCTCCGGACTACACCACCAGCCATATATATATATATATATATATATATATATATATATTTTTTTTTTTTTTTTTTTTTTTTTTTGCGGTACCGGGGATTGAACCCAGGGGCTTTCTACCTCCGAGCTACACCCCCAGCCCTATTTTTTATACTTTATTTTGAAACCGGGTCTCACAAAGTTGCGGAGGCCTCACTAAGTAGCTGAGGCTGGCTGCGAACCCGGATCCTCTGGTCTCTGTCTCCCAAGTACTGGGATTACAGGCGTGCGCCACCATGCCTGTGAGGAGTTACATATGTTTATCCTGATGAGAAGTTATCTGATTCAGGATTTACTTGAAAATTGACAAATTAGTTTTGAGTAGAAAAGAAAGAAATGAAGGAAAATGAAGGGAACTCCAGGTTTTATTTCCCAACAATTAGAAGTCTTGAGTTAGCACCAACTGAGATGAGAATGAATGTGGTTGTAACAGCTTTTCTTAACTTTCTTTCATTTTCTCTGTGTGTGTGTGTGTGTGTGTGTGTGTGTGCGCGCGCAAGTGGGAGGGATGATCAAGATATTAATTGTAAGTAAAAGTGGAAATATTAGTGGAAATATTATACATATGAGTTTGGAAATAGAAGTCTTCAATAAAGACATGTATTTTAGAATAGGCATAGATTTACTCACATCATTTATAATAAATATTATTTAAAACCATAATATTAGGTGAGATTATAAAGGCAATGGACATAGATAGACAAGAAATTGAGTTCCCCAAATAAGATTGATTCACTAAGAGTTTGGGAGAAAAGAAGAAACAGCATGAAAACTTTGCAATGGCAAGAAATAAAATAAAAACCAAACAAGAACAACACAAACAATGATCATACTGGAGTACTGAGGAAGATAGTTTGTCAGAGAGCAAAAGAGTCATCAAGGCTGTCATCTACGACTATTGAACACTGGATATTAGTTCTAGTGACACAGAGTTCATTAGTGACAGTGAAAGGCAATTCGATCAAGGGATGGGAGAAGATGATTGAATGGCATAGGATTAAGAGATAATTGGATGAGACAGAAGGGAATCTGCAAATATAAATGCATCTTTTAGACTGTTTTACTGTCATAGGAATCAAAGAACTAGGTGGTGATTGCCTGAAGAGGTGGGGTCAAGATAAGTTCATTTTTTTTTTAAGTGGAGGAGTATAGTATTTTGTATGATGAAGGACAGGATCTAGTGGATTTTTTTAAATAATGATATAACAGAAATGAGAAGGGATTCTTTCAGTAGGTGGAAGACAGGGTCAAGGTCATCAGTATAAACTTTTACTTTCAGTAGGAATGTGAATAGCCAATCGTCAGCAAGAGGCCAACAGAAAAGCATGGACACAAATGTGTGGTTACATACTGTTGGAGGAACCGAGGAAGGTCTCGCTGGATGACTTAATTTCCTGATATAACAATTACAATAAAATAGAGGCTGTGGAAGAGAGGAGTGGTGGTGAGTCATAGGGAGTGTGGACCAGTGAGCAGAATAAGGGACTCTCATATGATCACAGGAATTCATTAAATGACTCTAGACCCCAGCATTGAATGTTTGACTTTAGTGATCATCCATTTCAAGTGGCATGGTTGCTTGTTTTCTCCCAGGCACATTGAAATGCAAGGGTACTAGAATAGGGAAGCAAAGAGTTGGGTTTAAACAGAATGAGCCTTTGACAATTGCAGATGAGAAGGAAAGATGCAAAGAAGCTGAGGTGGAAGACTTACAATGATGGGTCATGGAAAATAAAACTGGCCAAGGGCAGAATCAATGTGTAGAGTGAGAGTGAAAAGCTGATAGAAGCACATAAATGTCATCCCGAGGGAGGAAGCTCACTGGAATCTGCGAAGATGGCCATTAAAGAGAGAGCTGAGTAGAATAAAGATACTGGAGGGTCGAATTATTCAGAGTGACAAGGATATGACAATGGTAGTGAGAAGCAGAGTTAGGGCAAAGGGGAAGATGGAAGAGAGTCCGATGAACTAGAATTCTCCAAGAGAGGAATCGTGTAGGCATATTGAAGTCACTAAGAGAGGCAGAGTTAGGGCAAAGGGGAAAATGGAAGAGATTCCAATGAACAAGAATTCTCGAAGAGAGGAATCATATAGGCATATTGAAATGACTAAGATTTTTCCAGAGTAATGTATGTGAGTGATCCAAAAGCCAACATGAGGAATAACAACTACCATGAATCTACTCATTAAGCTTTTAATTACTGAGCTTGCTTAAGAGCAAGATACATTCTTTTGCAGAGTGTTCCTATAGGGATGCGAAATTACACAAGAAAATATCAATACCAGCTTTATGCATAGAAGACTATCTTATGTTTGAAAAATATGTAATTATACTCTTGCTACATTTTTTGAAGTATCTCCAATTTTATTCTCAACTATGCTTTTTTGAACCTCCAGCCCTTTTACAGTTCAAATACTTTCCACATCATTTAATAGCTCGCTACGAATGACTCTGCTTTTCTAACCTATTTATTTAAAAACTGATGTTGTTTATCCACTTCAGTTCTCTGGTGCTTGGTTTTCTGCTTCCACAGCTGCTTTTTGCTCGCCTTGCCTCTCTGATGCTGTCAGCAAGAGAGCAAGGCTAAGATGGAAAGCACGCAGGGTTCACGTTCACACTCTCTCCCCTAGAGTTCTGGCATATTTCCAACCACCTACTCCCTTGTTACAGTTCACAGTGATTCAATCTTACGCTACATGAAGAAAGTAAATTTTCCAGCTTAATTTCGAGTATATAAGATTAGAACTGAGAAGCACGATGCAATTAAAAAGAAGAAAACCTTAGACAACTCAATAAAAGTGACTGGCATCTCAGAGGGCAAATCAAAAACTCACATCTTGTCCTTCACTATTCTATTTCATTCCAAAAATGAGCCCCCCCAAATGCCATAGATAACATTTCTCCATTGGGAAATAAGCTTTCCTTTCAGAAGAACAAATATATGATATGTGGTTGACAAGCTGCCCAATAACCCATAACTATTCCCTGCCAAATACTCCATGCAGGGCCTTCTAACACAATCACCGCCTGAGATTCTGTGCGCTGTGAGATCGAGGAGCACTTTTGGAGTGCTTCCTAAAAATACAGAGGCGTGATGTTTAATATATGCATCCAATTTCTATTCCTGGCGAGTTCCCAATTACCTGGCTTGATCATTTCATATTCTAAAATACATAGCAAATCCTCCAGAGTAATTCATAATAAATTCCTCAGCTCAAATCAATAAAATATATTTTAAATTATTCTCTCTCATTTCTTAATTTTGCAGAGGTTAAAGCTTTGGTTCTATATTTGTCTACTGACAAAATAAGATGATTCTCTTCATGACTTTTGCCCCTAAATATCCAAATATTAGCCTGTGTTTTGCTTTTGTGCCATTTCTAAGACATCACTTTATCTGTCTTTCCCTTTAAGTTTTACTACTCAGCCAAAATCTTAGCCTTTTAAATGATTTGTATATTTATGACTTTAGAAAATTTTGTTCTGACAATAACAGTATGACTTATTTATTTTACATTTTCAGATTTAACTATTTTTCTTTTCTCAGAAAATTACTCAAAATTACAATAGGATCAGCCAGTCTCAGAAAGTCAAGGGTCAAATGTTTTCTTTCATATGTGAAAGCTAGAGCGTAAGTAGGAAAAAAGAAGGGACTTTAGATAATTGAGGAGAGTGACCAGTAGAATAGTGGATGGGGATAGGGGAAGAGGGAGGGGAGGGAACAAGGAAGAACTGATGAAAAAAAAAAAACAGTTCAAATTATGCTGTGCCCATGTATGAAGGTATCACTAAAATCTCACTAGTATGTACCGGGAAGGGTGGGTAGCAGGGTGGGACCCGAAGGGAATCAACCAAGACCTCCATGCGTATTTCTTTGTATGACTTTGAACCTTAGATGTATAATTACAATGCACCAGTAAAAGCACAAAACAAAATGGCTAGCTACCACAATCGGATATATAGCTAAACTTGCGTAATTGGCTTTTGCCATTAGATAGTTCATACTGTTGACAAAAAGTAGCAAAATAAAATGTTGTATACACATATTTAAACAATAAGTGGAATTAGAACCACTTTTATGGTGTAAACATAGTTGACATGATAAGTGCATTCATTTAGTGTGAAGTAAATTTCAAGATATTATTAATAAACTCTACCTAGTATAAATCTTTTTTATAATTTTAAGTGTTTTAGTGGAAATTAAATTATTTATTTGAAATCACTAAAATGCTGTTATATGAGATTCAAATCATGTACATGGATTCTAGATGATTCAGATTCTATCAAGAACAAACTATAAATTTTAGATTACTACGAATTCCAGCAGTTATATTTCCTGTACCAAATTTAGCAAGTTACAAGGAGATGATAAATATACCTACACACTCACACACACAGTGTTTGAAAAAGGCCAAAAATGATGCAAATAAAATAACAGCATTGTGTTATTTTACTCTAAAGGGAAAAAGAAAAAACTACAAAATGCTAAAAAGAACTTAAACTGCCAAGTGTGGCGGCACACACTTGTAATCCCATTACTTGATAGGCTGAGGCAGGAGGATCACAGATTTGAGGCCTACCTCAGCAAGTTAGTGAGACTCTCAGCAACTTAGCAAGACCTTGTTTCAAAATAAAAAATAAATAAAATAGGGCTAGGGAGTGTGACTCAGAGGTAGAATGGCCAGGGTTCAATCCTCAGTGTTATACACACACACACACACACACACACACACACACACACATACACACACACACACACACAAAGGAACTTAAACCATCAACTTTTATATTGTATTCTGCATTTATTTGATCAATCCACTTTAGAAAAGCACTTTATTTTTTAAAAAACACAATAAAGAATTATAAGCTAGATAAATGTTTTTAAACTGCAATTATTTTCATCTTTATTTAACCTAAAAATTACAGTATTTCTAAAGAGTAAAAGATTGAAGTATCAATATTTCTGCTGTGATCTGCATGGGATCCTACTTGTCCAACTCTGTCATTCTTATCCCTTTTGATGAACACATACAGTGTAGCCAATACTTGCTGGGTGACAATTCTAGGCTTGCTTCTTCCTCTATACCCTGTCCCTGGGTTAATGAAATATACATTTCCAGAGACCTTCTGATGATACCAGTAGTGAATAATCTTAGGAACGAACTGAACCTTGACTGACATTCTCCAATTTCTTATTTTCTCGCCCCACGATACTAACTTTAGGTCACTGATCTCACGCTGAGTCATTTTATTATCAGCTTGAGCCTGTGGCTTTTGAGTTTTACCTTTTTATACTCAGCATACATATTTATACTCAGAACGTACATATTAGATGCAACTCAGTCATATTTCATGTGTATGCATAAACATATAGTGAGTATATGAAGTTTAGTGACATATTTATCTAATCAATTGCTTTTTTTATCATTAAGTAATTACAATATTTTTCCTAACAATATTTTATCAATAGCTAATAACATCCCTGTGGCATCTTTCTTTTATCAATTAGCATGTAATGGTTCTTTTACATGTTTTGGCCCTCTGTCTTTCCGAGTCATACTTCAGTTGCCCTTCTGAATTGTTTTGCCTAAACTGACTTAAAGAAATCTAACCTTAAATTTCAGGGTGTTGAATAGAAACTTTAGCCCTTCAAAAACTGTTACCATTACTGCTATCTTCCTGATCACTATGAACATATTCTTCTTACCATGCTTTTCTTTACTTCAGTTTTACTTTTGTTCCTTCCACAATATTGATTTGTGTGTTTGTGTGTGTCCTTTTGGCTTCTCTACTTGTTTAGACATGCACAATCTCTTTCTAGTCTTTAAGTTATTGTTCTTAAATTTTTAAACATGCATAGTTGATTCAAGAAGATAAAACATTAATATCTTATTCTTTCTAAGCACATACCAGTTAATGTCTTTAACCTGACATTGTTGCCCATTATTTATTTTACCTTTAAAAAAAAGTCTTCAAAATTATCACATACATTTGACCACATACTTAGGATTTTTTTCTTCAGCATTGCTAGTGACATACTTATTCTTATTACTTGCATCAATTTTTCCCCCCTCAGGTTCATGTTTAATTAAGTCTCTGTGAAATACTCTGTAAGTAATTTACTTTTTCCTGTATTTCCACAGGTGTCTTTAACTTTTTTACAATACCAGCTTAAAATTTTAGTTGCATATATAACGTTCAGTTTTCAATATCACCTCAGCAGTCTCATGACAAAGATTGATTTTCGTCATGCTCTATGGTTGATGATGAGAAATTAGTTACCAGTTAAATTGTCATTACTATCATATACCTTTTGTCTCTGGTACCTTTTAATATTTTATCTTTGCCTTGGTGTTCTATCCTTTCAATACCATAGCTAAGAGAAGATGTGATTTTTTTTTTTTACTAACTAAAGGCATTTTAATGTCTTTATCTCTCTGTACTGAACTGCAGATGATTTGTCCAAGTATAGCTCCCAGTCACCAGTCTGTTTTTCAACTATTTATTCTAACAAGTGGGGTTTCAATTCCAATAACTATATATTTTAATATCTAGTTATAATTTTTATTTCTTTATAAAATTTAATTGTTTTCATTATTTCTTATTTTCCTATTATGATATGTCTTCTTTTCTTATCACCTTAATTTTAAGTATACATATTTTATAAATGTATTGAGATATTTTTACTGCTACCATTTCTCGTGCGGTGTAATTTTCTGTCCTTGTGAGCTTATCTTCTGACACTTTCCCATTCTCCTTATGGAGGACCTCTCAGATAAGGGCAGCATAATACAAGAGGCTGGCTATTGTGGTTTAGATTTATAATGTCTCCTGAGACCTCACAGAGAGTAGGCAGCCATGTTGGAGGTGGGGCTTTGTTGTGAGGCAGGTCCCTGGGGTGCCGCCTTGGGGATTATATATAGTCCCTTCTCTCCTTGCTCTCTCTCTCTCTCTCTTGCTGCTGGACTGCAAGATGTGAGAGCAGAGCCTTTCTCTCTCTCTCTCTCTCTCTCTCTCTCTCTCTCTCTCTCTCTCTGCTTCCCACCTCCATCCTTTGACCTGTACAGACCCAGCCTGACATGGACTGAACCTCTCAAATCTCTAGATCTGTGAGCAAATCCATCTCCCTTCCTCTAAGTTGTGTGGTCAGGTTTCTTGGATCACAGCAGTGAACATGCTGACTGAGACATGGGCCCTTGCATAGATACACTGCATTTTATCACCGTGTGAATATGTTAACACATGATCTATACTCAACTTCCAGCTAATGAGCTCATCATAGTGTCCATGCTGAGTATGAAAAGATAAAGCACAAAACCATTGGCTCAAGGTGATAATAAAATTTCTCAGTATGAGATCAAAATCATCACATATATGTAACCACACAACCTGAAGTTATTGTTGGGGTGGGAGGCAGGGAAATTGATTATGGAACATCAGTCAAGGCTCAGTTTCTTCCTAAGATCATTCACTACAGGTATCCTCAGAAGTATTGGGGGAGAAACAAGGATGGAATTGTCATTCAGCAATGTGTACACATCAGCCAGTGACTGGTGTTTGATGGAGTGCTGAGCCAGTCCTTTACTTCAAGTTTGGTGAAGTTTAAAGTGCTATCTCAGGCTCTGTTCCAACTGCATCATGGTTCAAACTTCTCCCCCTGAACAGCTCACAGGTATTGTTTCTGACAGAATGCTCTAATGAATTACCTGAATACACTTTTCACTTTTAAGTGCCCACCCCCAGCTTGGGGTACCAGATCTAAGAGAAAATAGTTGTTTGAGAAAATATACTATTAAGTGGGATTTTTAGAATAGGACTATTGCTGTTGAAATGGTAATTATCTTTCATTCCTTTCCTTTCTTTTTTCTTTTCTTTCTTTTTTTTTCTGTGTGTGTGTATGTCTGTACATGGTAGTGGGGACTGAACCCAGGAATGCTCTAACACCTAGCTACAAACCAAGACTTTTTTTTTTAGTACTGGAGATTGGACCCAGGGGCATTCTACTGCTAAGCTACACCCTCAGACCTTTTTATTATTTTTTTTTTTATTTTGAAATAGAGACTTGCTAAGTTGCTAAAGCTGGCCTTAAACCTACAATCCTCCTTTCACAGCCTCCCAAGCACTGGGATTCTAGGTGTGGACCACCACCACCACCCCTGGCTTGGTCATATTTCTATCACTCGTGATAAGGGCCCTTGCATGCTGTATCAGTGAACTTGTAAAGATTTGCACAAGTAGTGAACTGGTATAATGTATGAATACAAATATGCTGGTGGATGCAATATCTCAGCCATTTGATAATTTGGGGAGAAAAATTTACATTTAAATTCTGTAAAATCATATGTCTCTCATTAAGTAAAATCAGTACAGTGGAGAAAGTATTGAGGGTTTAGGGTAGTTATTTAAGAACAAGGCTAAATGTGAAAAATCTCAAGGCCTCCATAGCAATGTATAAAAATGCTTTCACCTCTGTAGCTTGAATTCAGGGCAGGAAGGAACTAAATTTAGTTAAATTCACAGAATGTTCATGTCTAAATTCTTGAGTATATTGTGACTATTTGGGACGTCATTCAGAAGGAAGTTGATTTTAAGATTTAGGATGGGGGCACATGTGTTGATATGCTGAAGAATTTGAAAACTCAGATTTCCTAAAATCTCTGGGCCAGCAGAAATAGCCCATTTCTCCTTATTAAAGAATAGCATTGTCTATTGCTTAAAGACAGTGAAGAGGCTTCTGTCTTGCAAAGCTTCTAAACTTACAGCCACATCCACTGCTGGCCTCTTGAACAAACACTATGGTCAAATTACAATGTAACAGTGCCAGGAAAGAGGTGGGCCTATGAAGAGAGAAAAGACACTATAACTGAAAGAGCAGTAAGACCTCAGCGATGTGTCCTGGTAGGAGCTGAACGAGTATGTAAGGGGCAAGTTCCTTAGCACTGGAAGATAAGGGATAGAATACAAAATTAGATAAGGAAGAGCTAATTGATGTGGAATCACTATCTTTAATAAGAAGTCAATAGGAGATATTGATGATACATCATTCAGTTGGCTCCTTGGAAAAAGTCATATGCTACACAACAGGAAGTAAAAATGCCAGAGGTACCATGGGAAATTATGAAGTAAGGATTAAAAATGATCAGAGATGTGAGAGCCCGGAGCAGATACACTTTTGAAGTCTGAAAAATCACTAGCAAATTGGTAGGAGGCATTGAAGCACACTTGGTAAAAAAAAAAAAAAAAATGAAAAAGAATATCTTGCTGAGAGGGGTGCTAACAATTTTGAGAAAATCAATGTCGAATCTCCTCTGTCAGTCATGGCCCAAAATATATGATACCGCTAGATACTGACACTTGATACTAAAAGAGGGTGATAAGATCCCAACATATTAGAGGCCAGGTGGTGATGCATAATCAATAAGAACAACAGGGTCACTTTGGCAGCCAGTGGGGATATACATGCAGAGAGATATAAAGATGGCTGTTAAAATAAAAGTGTCATAGGGACAATGTTATTGCTCAATCTATATAATCAAAATAATAAATTATGAATGGTATGTAGGTGGAGGGCAGCTGCTGCCATAAAAAATAATTATCCTTTCCCAGATTCTGGATTTGAGCCAGATTTTAGACCTGGAAAAGCACTGACTGATGGAAAGGCCAGATCTGTAGGAGGAAGGAAACTAATATCACAACAAGTGTGTACAGTTTGATTCATCCCCAGCTATGGCAAAAAAACAAAACAAAAACCTATGCAATTCACTCATATAAAAAAAAAGTAGAAAAAGAGGAGTACACAGATTTTTCAAGAACTGTTGGGAAACAGAGATCTAGTTGGTATAGGTCTCTGTGGAATCCAATTGTCATCACGACACTCCTCTTAGAGTTGCAACGCAGGGACAGGTGATGAATTCAATCTCAGCCTGGTTCTAAGTATCATTGGTTCTAATGGGTCCATGGACCCATCCAATGGTGATTTCACCAGTTCACAAATGTAAATTTGAATGAATGTATGCAACCATTGACAGACATCTCACATTTTTTCTCTGGCCTGTGGGTAACAACTATTATATAGAAGAGTTCAAGCAGAAGCATTTGAATCTGCCAAACTCTCAGCTTAATGCACATGTTGTTAGATGTCAGTTTAGAGAGAAATTAATAAGGCCTTTAAATAACTAAAATGTACAGGGATGTTGATCCTCATGATATCATCAATTAATTTACCATTAATGAAAAGACCTATCTGGAATTCATAAAAATCATGTGGATTATGAGGATTATAGTATATTAATATAAACTCTGCAAAAGCCTACAGTAACTTCAACTGTAGCTGCTGTGACAAATATGATATCCTTATTAGAGTAATTAATAAGGCCTCAGGAGCATATATATGGAAATTAGACAGTAGAGGTTTTCTTTTCTATCTCCATCATGAAAGAGGACCTGAACAAGTTTGTGTTCACAGATTTGCCTCAGAGCCATGTCAAGTCTCCCTTACTCTGTCAGTGGTAATACAGGCTGCAGGGACCTGGACCTCCTGACATTCTAAAGAAACTCACATTGGTTTATAATATCTATAGTATCCTGCTAATCAGAAGAGAGGAGGCCGGGCATGGTGGTGCATGCCTGTAATTCTATTACTTGGGAGGCTGAGACAGAAGGATTGCAGGTTCTCAGCCAGCCTCAGCAACTTAGCAAGACCCTCAGACCCTCAGCAACTTAGTTAGACCCTGTTTCAAAATAAAAAAAAAATAAGGGCTGGGAGTGTAATTGGAAGTAGAATGCCCCTGGAAGTACAATCCTCATTACCAAAATAAATAAATAAGAAAGAAAGAAAGGAAGAAAGAAAGACAGACAGAAAGAAAGAAAGAAAGAAAGAAAGAAAGAAACGAAGAAAGAAAGAATGTGTACATTAATTGGCTTGTAATGCATATGTACTCTATGAGATGCAAGATAATTACTCTTCAGAGTTGAGTTCCTGCCACATTGATGGTTTTTAAGGTTTCAGTAGTCTTTGGGTGCCAAGATTTCTACTCCAAAATAAGATGCATCTTATACTTTAAGTTTCCTATGTCTCTCACTATTAAGAAGGAAGCTTAATCACTATAAATAAGCTTTAATTTCTGGAATCAGGATATTCCACACCGAAAATATTGCTTTGCCCTTTTTTATCAAGTGGCATGTTGGTCAATATTTTGATCTGAGCTTAGAGTAAATCAAGTCACCTGGCCCTGTTGCTAAGGCTATATGTCCCAAGAAACTCCATAATAATCATACTATCTGCAGTGACAAAGGACATCATCCTTTGGTGGAACTCAGGGCAATCCCAAAGAGAAAAATAACAGAATAGACCTCTAGGATACATACTGAAATAAATTCATAATATCAACAACAGAGGAATAACTAAACACTATTGGAAAAATACCTACTAGCCAGTAGGGTCCTGGTAGAGGCTGAGTGGTTGCTCATGGGATATCACATTATTATGTAGTCATAATTACTCATATTGGGCTGATATCTCAAGCCATCAGATCAGATGAGCCTAGAAGTCATAAATTATAAAAATGAAGTCATAAATGCAGTAATGAGCACAAAACTATTAAAGGACAAAATAATGCTGTCAGAGCAAGAGTCCCAGAGCCCTGTGCTATGACCACTGTTGCACTGTTGCCTTCTATTGTCATGTTAGGTCAACATGTGAGCACATCACCATCAGAATCACTGGCCTTAGAACTTACCATGCCATTCAGAATCTGATGTCTACAAGAGAAGCAAACTGTCACCTTAAAGTGATGACTACAAACCCTGATTGGTGAACATACCTAGAAGAATGGAGTGCCATGCTCCAGGATGTAGTATACACTCTAAGTCAAGGGCTATGTGCTATGTGCTCCAGTGCTATTGTCCTCAGGAAGCATAACTTGTAAGTCTAAGCACCTGTGGTTCAACTTGGACTTGCTATGCTTGTCATCATCTCTAGCAACCCATTTATGAATGTTTTTCTTATTCCTCCCAAATCAGGGATAACACCTATCTAAAGGTTCTGGCTCCAAGAAGGAAAGCTTTTCTACCAGAAAACACACCAACATAACCATTAAGCTATAGACTGTGACTCCTGCCTGATTGCATTGACTCTTTGTACAATGTGATTTCCATGCAAGAGAAGTGTCACTGTGGTATGAGTGATTGACCACAATATTCAGAAGGAGAAAATCATGGAAATAGATTCATAGGTTCCCAAAGTGGGCAATATTGAAACTTAGAAAATGATGAAACAGGCGGTCCAAGATGGCGACTAAGGGAGATACCATGTTACATCTCTCTGAGACTTGGGTCTCAATTGCCATGAAAGCAGAAAAGGTATAAATATAAGAAACCTGAAATCATGAAAAGGAAGAATAGCAAAGAGACAATGAGCTCCCACAATCCCACAAAAACAGAACCTGCCAACACAGAAGTGCCAAGATTGCCAGAAGGACAATTCAGTACTTTAATAGTAGAAATAATACAGGATTTCTGAAAAGAATTCAGAGAGACCTATATTGTTGATGAAGTTAGACGCAAAACTTCTAAACAAAACACTAGCAACGCGCATTCAAAACCACATCACGAAAATCATACATCATGACCAAGTCAGGTTCATCCCAGGGATGCAAGGCTGGTTCAACATACAAAAAACAATCCATGTAATCCACCACATAAACAGAACTAAAAACAAAAATCACATGATCATTTCAATAGATGCTGAAAAAGCATTTGACAAAATCCAACACCCATTCATGATAAGAACTCTGCAGAGAATCAGAATAGAAGGACCATTGCTCAACATCATGAAGGCAATATATAATAGGCCCACAGCCAACATCATACTGAATGGGGAAAAACTTTGAGAGTTCCCCTTCAAAACAGGAACAAGACAAGAATGTCTGCTGTCACCACTCCTTTTCAATATAGTACTCGAGACCCTAGCCAGAGCAATAAGGCAAGAGAAGGAAATAAAAGGAGTACAAATAGGAAAAGAAGAACTGAAACTATCTCTATTTGCAGATGACAAGATATTATACTTAGAAGATCCAGCAAACTCAACCAAAAGGCTCATAGAACTGATCAACAAATTCAGAAAAGTGTCTGGATACAAAATCAATCTTAAAAAATCAGAAGCTTTTCTGTATGCCAACCATAAATTCACTGAAAAAGAAATCCAGAAGACATTTCCACTGACGATATCCCCCAAACAATAAAATACTTGGGAATAAACCTAACCAAAGAGGTAAAAGACCTCTACAAGGAAAATTTTAAGACATTCAAAAGAGAAATTGAAGATCTTAGAAAAGGGAAAGATCTCCCATGCTCTTGGGTAGGCAGAATAAATATCAAAATGGCCATTCTTCCAAAAGTCATCTACAGATTCAATGCAATACCCATTAAATTACCAAAGTCATTCTTCACTGACATAGAAAAATCTGTTATTAAATTCATTTGGAACAACAAAAATCCCAGAATACCCAAAGTAGTTCTCAGCAACAAGAACCATGCAGGAGGTATCACAATACCTGACTTCAAACTATACTACAAAGCCATAGTAATAAAAACAGCATGGTATTGGCATAAGAGCAGACACATAGACGAGTGGAAGTTGGGAGAATGGAACTTACAAGGGACTCCAGACAAAGGAGAAAACTTTAGATGAACAAGAAGGAGATCTAACTGAGGGATATGGGAGGGGGGAAGAGGGAAACCCACTAATGCACACGAAGTATATACACAAATTTATCAGTCAATCACTATGCTGAGCACGAAAAGGAGGGAAGGAGGAAGGGAATAGGGTGGGATTTGAGGGAGGGCTAAATGAGCAATGTGTGTATGCATGCTTTTGATACCCTGACACTTACCAAAATGTAGAACTACAATGCACCAATAAATGAATATATTAAAAAAAGAAGATGATGGAACAAAATATAGATACACAAACAATCATGAATTTGTCAGTGCATCTTTCTTTGTATTTGCTTAATGAAGGTAGATTTCTAGGGGGAGGTGATGAGTATATATATATATATATATATATATATTCTAACTTAAAAGCGGGTAGTAAGCCAAATAAGTTTGGGAGTCTATGATTAGATTGAAGAATGCATTTGTTATTTGTTACTATTTCCTTGTCTTTTATAAAACATACATAAAATGGACAAATGCAGCAGCCACAGATTGAGAACTGCATAGCATAAGTGAATTTAGTGTTTCAGTCACCCTAATGCATTAGCCACTAGTACATTCAAAGGGTCTATTCCAGGGAGAGAAGAATCTACAAGATAGTAGAGAAGGAGATGACAAATACTGATTGTGGCCCAGTGACACCTGCAGTGTCTGGAGCTATAGATTTTCTCCCTAACCTTCCCTTTAGAAATTTCCAGAAAAAGAGCAATTAGAATTCTTCAGATTTTCAGAGAAGATTAACCTTGTGAGCAAAGTCAGAACCTTAGGTCTGCTCAGGAATACACTGTAGTTGATGCTGTGATATGCTGTACCAATTTCCCGAGGTACTGGACTAAGGCCCATGATCCTCCAGCAGCCAAGAGAATTATCAGCTATAGTTCACTTCCCCACAAATTTCCCTCTGCTCCAAGTAGCTGCTTATCACAAGATTATGCTCTTCTCAAATTAATATGAGAACATAAAGTCCAGCCCACTATTTAGGGCACATTTAAAGGGTTATGGTGCACTCAGATCTGATCAACAGATCTTTATTGTTACAGCATCACAGCTTAAACTCTTCCTTTGCTCCTTAGCATGGACTCCTGAGGTGCATTTCCCACTAGACTCTCTCCACACACTTCCATCTCAGCCTTTGCTTCTTGGGAAGCTGATCTAACTCATGGTGAAAGTTTTGCTTTTGTTTATTGCCCTGTAGAAACAGTATAAACTATTTTAAAAAATAAACATGGAGCTCATTTTGAGTTTGCATTTATGTATTATCACTGAGTTCCCCATCATTGCCAGGAAGAGCTCTAGGACAAGGCAAACTTCCTTCTTGCTTCTCCAGAGCACTGGCAGGTTTTTTTTTTTTTCCTTAGATCACTGGGTGGACTTTTTTTTTTCACACCTGCCTTTGGTTTTAAATGGGCAAATTTAGAAAGCTTCAAGCCTCCTCTTCTCAACTTCAGCTAGACCTAAGATCATAAATTCCATCCAAGTGGGCATTGAAACCTCTTTTTCAAGCCTCTGGAAGTGGAATTTATTCCCAGGCTTCTATATTGTTGGGGGGATACCTCTTGGTAATGGCTATGGCTATGGCTTTTAAGTACAATGTTGTTTTTTTGGATCTGTGGATTTTTCTTTCATTTTACAAACCTGGCTATCAATAGAAAGTCTTGATTTTGTTATATTAAATATAGATATCTTATGTCTTATATATGGAAGGAGTAATATATCTGCTCAGTTGGCCATGTAGCTAGAAGTAATTTATATGTGCTGGTATGTAACATGATGCATGTATATGTATATATTCTTCTTCTTTTTTTCTTTTTTGGCAGTGGGGATTGAATCCAGGGGCATTCTGCCTCTAAGTTACACCCCTAGTCCTTTCTATCTTTTATTTTGAAATGGGGTCTCGCTAAGTTGCTGAGAGTCTTCCTAAGTTGCTAAGGCTGGTCTTGAGCCAGCGATCCTCCTGTCTCAGCCTCCCAAGTACAAGGATTACATGCATGTGCCACTATGACTAGCTGATATGTATATTCTTATATAAATAAGATATTTGGAATTTTTTCCTGTGGTCTGTTATTCAATTTCACTTTCTTAAATATGATGATTCAGGATTCAGTGTCACTAATGTTCATAATTTATTTAAAATTATATGCTAAAAATAGAAGAAAGCTTCAATTTTTGTGTTATAACGAAGACAAAAGAGACTGTGGAAACAGTCTTGATCAAATATTTTGAAGATAATATGACATATTAGACAGCAATGTTTGTTATGTATTTTATTAGAAAAGAAACACAAGTGTATAAAACATGTAGGTTTTAATGTCAGCAATCTTGAATCCAAATCCTGTCAACCTTAATTCACTGATTTGAGAACATCATCAACCTTAAATTAGCAGATATCTCATCTGTGAAATGTGACCAGTAAGGTAGGTTATAGGGTCATGGTAAGACAAATTAATAAGAAGATTGTAAAATTATCATAAATATCATGTGAAATAATCATCATTGTCCTGATCATTATATCAACAAATTATAGTTTCTGATATACAGAGATGGCAAAAAATTACCTGAGAATGCATGTGACTACATATTTGAAAATGAAATTTTATTGCTATCTACAAATGAGAAACCTGTGTTGAAATTAACTAATTAAAAGACATTCTGTTAATCATTTATGTAGGTTATTGACATAATAATAAGTATATAATAGTTCATGGTTTATCTAATTCTATAGAAATGTGTCTAGATCTATGGCTTAAATTACAAATCATAAATATTATAAAATTTTATCAGTTATGTTTTATGAAATAAATAACAATTATAATAATTGAACACTTCAAAATTATAAATATGAAACATATACATCTATCACTAATAACAGCAATAGCAAAGCTTTAATCTTCAATCAAACCTCTCCCAAAATAAGTTATGCTAACAACTTGAAAATAAGTAGTATTTGAGAGGCTTTATTGACAAAATTTAACTTTAATGCACAATGTATCAGAATGAAATTACCTTACACACAGAGTAGATCTCCTGCCATGAGATTTGATCATAACCTATTGTGATGATCTATCTGTGAGGTTAATTTAATATGACAGCATTAAATATTGAATTCCTATTATTAACCTTCCTAATTTAATTTTACGCTCACCAAGAAACCTTCAAATACAAAGCTTGGCCTTTTGTATTAGGTACTTCCAGGAAGAGAGTATGTATTGGATTCTCTTTTCAATTTTATTTCTCACTGTAAACTAATTGTATTGTTATTCTGGCTTAGTACAGCAAGCTTGGTTAATCTCGGACTATTCCTGAGAAATGGAGTGGCTTGATATTTACAAATTACCCTCTTAGCTTGATATGAACTCTGGGCCCAGGTTAAAGGATTAAATTAAGGCTTAGAAGGGAAGCCTTTCTGGGCGGCTGGCCAGCTAGCCCTAGGCATGTTTGCATCACCGCATGCTTCATATATCTTTTCTTGAAAGTTCTCCAAGCAAGAGATTATATGATTCATCTAATCAATATTGATAAACACTTTTAGAGAATCATCTCTACTGCTGAGTGATTTAGATCAGAAGCTCTGGACTCGGACTGCTTACTAAGCTCCTTCATATAGTAACTGCAGAACTGGGGGCATGTTTCTTAACTTCTCTGTGTGTTTTGTTATTGCTCTAATCTGAAAACATATTTCTGATAGTGTTTTGAGAAGACTAAGTAAAATTAAGGCACTTGGAATAAGAGATAATACTGTAAAGAGATTCCAATGCACTTTGAGCATGAAAAGGCAGAGTAAGGTTGTTGCCATCCTGGCTGCCATCATTTTTATTATTATTATTAGCAAGCCATTCTGCAAAGCACAGGATTTAAAGATAAATAACATTTTCTCAGACACCACTGCCTACTGGTTTACCCAGGAACAAAGAGAGAAAGTAAATAGAACCCAAGGATAAGCAGAGAATTCTGCAAGGCCTACCTCACACAGTTCTTGTGAAGATTAAATGACTTATGCCAATTTCCTGACACATGGTGGCTACTCACAAGCGGTTACTGTTATAATCAATGTGTTCTGCTTCATTAGTTTGTCACCAAACTAAAATGGCATTTTCTTTTTACATTTAAGTTTTAGAATTGCAGCTCTGTGTTGCTGTGGTCTTGGGGATTCCTTTCGTATAATACAAGTCCCTGGAGGCTTCCCTGCTTCAGGAACCACAGGAGCCACAGAAAAGAAGAACAGAAAATAGTCATCAGTTTCTCTGCAGAGCCATTTTTCTGCTGGGGCTGCTATACCCTTACTGTGAAAACAGGGGGGCCCACACACTTCTGTTCTGTGATGACAAAGGGCCACTGCTGTTCCAACAGGGCAATTTTAGGCTTAGTCCTTTAGCAGTAAAGAAGGAAATCAGTCCTGACACGCTGGTCAAGGGCAGGGTTTCTCAACCTTGGCACCACTGACATTTTGATAAGATAAGTCTTTGATGGGGGCCAAGGGTGCTGTGAATTGTAGGTTATTTGGCAGCATCTCAGGACCCCACTCTAAATACCAGCAGCAACCTACCCCTCTCCAAGGATGACAAGAAAAATGTACTAAGATATTGTCAACTGTCCCGAGGGGCAAAGTTGCCCAGGTTGAGACACATGCACCTATAAGCTTTTAAATTGCTGCTCCTTTCATTATCAAATAAAAATATTTTATTTCTACTTTATTTGGCATTTTCATACTCTGCTATTTCTATAGGAGTTTGGCTCATTCAAGATGTGACTAATGCATATTGGAGTGCCCAGGAAACATTTTGGAAGAAAGTAGCATTTGTTCTGGGGTTGCAAGGAATTTGTGAGATGGAGAAAGAGGTGGTGATGGTGGGTGGTGTTTTAGCCTTAGGGAACAGACTACACAAAGACTTGGATCCATTCATGTTCCTGCCTGGTTTGGTGAATTCCAAGTAAATATGTATGGCCAAAGCCTGGAAAGTAGAGGGCCTACAGAAAAAGACAAATTTATTATAAAACTTCAGAATAAGGCAAACTCTCCTTATTCATCTGGATATATTCTGTGGGGTCAAGAAATGATATTTAGCAAAGTTTGTCAGTGAGTTTTGTCTTAGGAGCCGGTTGATTCTGGAATCTGGATGAGTTAATCTAAATTGGCACATAAGCAATGTTTGATTTCCTCTATTGCTTGTTAAACATCAAACAAGAAAGATTTACTGTAAAGGTTTATATTTTAGCAATTGTAACCTTTTATACAGTGCTTATTATGTTTTAGGATAGTGCTATTTTGTTGTGAGCTGTTACCAAGGGCTGAGTGGTAAAAAACGTTACTTCTATTAAAAATAAGAAATGTGAGGCTTAGAAAGATTAGATCTTGCTGAATACAAAGACTTTTTCTTAGAACTCTGAAATATAATTATTATGCCCAAATGTTGGGAGAGAAGCTTCCAGTGGCATTTTCTAAGAACGTTTATTAAATACTGTATTGATCCCAATAATTTTGTACTCATATTTCAACTACAAGAAGTCAGTGTTTGCTATACAAAGTAAAATCCTGCCACTTCATTTTACATTTCCATAGCCCTTTAACAAAACAGAACAATCAAAATTTCTGATTTGTCTTTCTTCTTTCTTTCCACTGTGTGTACACAACTCTCTCTCTTTCTATCTCTGTCTCCTCCTCAATATTTTAGAAAGTTTGGTGAATTCTGAATCTTGGTGTTTTGTAACACAATATAAAAAGTAAAACCTTACAAGATTATAAATTAATTGGAAATACACATTTATGCCTGAGTAAGATTAACATTCAAGTATCAACAAGTTATATTAGTGACATTCTAAGCTTAGATTTAAACTTTTGGTGTTCCAACATTTGTTCAACATTTGTGAAATGTATACATTGCTTTAAAAAGGCCAGGAGAATCCAACTACCCAATTTACAGGATGGGATCTTAGCTTTATGCCAGTTCAGAACCCTCAAATTATAGAATTATTAAACTAGAGGAGAAATAATAAGGTTCAATTACTAATCATGTCCTGCCTCTCACTATATACCACATCTTAGACTGTCATGTCACACAAGTCTATAGTGATATAAACGTCCCATTTAGCCACACAGAATTACCTGTCCATGATCTACAGCTTTCATTACTCCACATCATTGCTCAATTTGTCTCTCTCCAACTATTACACCAGTTCACCTATCTCTAAATCTTTCAATCATCTTCTTTTCCTCTAAAGACTATCTCAAAGTCATTTCATATACAAAGACTTCCTGTCCTCAGAGGTGGAATTCTCCTTCCTCCTGTAGCCATTAAAACTGACTTAAAATTATATAGCAATATCATTTGTAACCTTCTTAGTTTGTTGGAGACAGGAACCATGTCTCACTTATCTTTTGAATGCAGAACACTGGAACAATATCTTGCATATTGCAATGCTGAAGAAATGTTTATTGACAAAGGTTTGAATTTATCATGTATGATAGAATTATTCCCTCAATCTCACTCCCTCTTCCTCCTACAATTTGGGCAACAATTAACCATGGGATATAAAAGGAAACACTGGAGGCAAAATAAGGTATTATATGGATAAGGATTTACTAATGATTTGGGTCATGTAAGAGCTGGTTACTTTGCAGGTACTTTACCTTCAACTCACAATCTTAAAGAATTTTTTATTCAAACTCTACTTTTCCTCCTTAGAAGTCACTTGGCATTCAAAATTCTGGAATTCTTTGAGATTGTCATTTATCTTTGTTGTAACCTCTCTTTGCCTTGTATGGTTCATAGAATATGTTTGTGAGGAGGTCTGTTCCTTAATATGGAAATTCATCCCTACAACAGGAAAGAAAATGACAACCAAAGCCCAGAAGAAATTCATTCATAAAATTAAGTCATGAGGGAAATGGGTTTACTATGTTGAATATCAGATTATGCCTATTTACAGGAATGTTTTAAGCTATTTTTACTTTGTTCCTTCCATTCTTTAACTTTTATTTTTATTTCAAATAAACAATGCAGATAATAACTTGCTCCAGAGTTATTACAATTTTGTAAAAGAAAAGCTATTTCAAACTTAACATTTTGGTCTAGACTCAGATTCAGTAAATGAAATCTATTCTTTGCCCAAATTAAAAGCTACTATCTCCAATTATTCTATTCACCAGTGATTCAGAAATCAAACTTCTGTGTTTTGCAATATTATTTCTGTTAGAAAACACAATGCCCTAGGCAAAATGCCTGTTTGTACTTTGTCAATAGTTATTGAATTCTTTTAAAAAAGTGTAGTTGAATAAAAACAAAACCAACTTGGGATTAATAATTGCTTTAAATGGCTATCATGTTTTATAAGATGCTTATTAATTATATAGAGAAAATAAATATAATATGATGTATAAGCCAACTAAATATAAATTTAGCCATACTCCTATGATTTATTCTTATTGATGTACCAATTTGCACTTCTTAAACAGAAATGGAAATGCTACATATCATCCATCAGATGTTTTCTTTACTAGTACTGTTCAAACTGGTACATTCTGAAAAATGGCAAAAGTCATATAGTTGAATGGATTGACAGAAAGAATGAGAGGAAGAAACAGAGAGACAGAGAGAGGGAAACAAGAAAGGAATGGCCCATGTTTGATAATTTTGCATTCCTTTTGAGATTAAAAATTATTATTATAATTTGTGTTTAATTTAACTGGTCAGAATTATTTTAAGAGAAATTTATTTTGAACTATATTAAACAAATCCTTCATGGAAAAGAGGGGACATAAGTGGCTCTGTATGGCTGAAATGATCCAGAGGAATCACTTTGCATAACAAATGAATGAGAATGAGTAAGTACAGAAGATCATTCTGTGCTAAAGGAGTAAAATTTAAGTAGTTCTAAGCATTCAAAATCTATTATACAGCAAGGTGACAATAGTTAATAATAGTGCATTGTCTATTTCAAAATTTCTAAAAGAATAGAATTTAAATATTTTCAATAAGAAAAAATGAGAAGTATGTGAAGTGATGGATATGTTAATTAGCTTGTTATAATCATTCCACTATGTCTACATACATCAAAACATTCTACCCCATAATTATACGATTACTATTTGTCAATTTAAAAAAGAATAAATAAGATTTTAAAAAATGTGGATCCAGAGTTTTGCTAATGTGAAATCCAGGGAGATGTGGCCTTTCTAAAGTAGTGGAAATTTTATATTCATCTGCATTTTGAATGCTTCTCTCAGAATTTAGAATTTTTACCTAAAAACACAAGACTGTTTAGAATCTAACACTGATATTGCATCACCAGAAGATCAATGAGCAAAAGAATGAAGAGAATATCTGATGATAGACAAATGCAGTTTTATTTGTGTTTAATGCTAATACAGCAGAGTCCTAGCCACAAAAAATCTTGTGAAAGTAAATAGAAAAGTTTGTGTAATGCCTCCCTATCCTTTATAATTTTCACAATTCCTAATATCCATAATATAATATTGTTTCAATTGTTCAGGAGACCTTAATATATAGTTTTTCAGTATTATTCATTCAATAGCACTGTGTTATACAGGCTTTAAATATTTCTGATGACTTTTGTCTTATCAGATTTAATTGTTACTTGCTACAATACAAGTGAAAGGCAATTTGATAAACATTCTGGAAAAAATAACATGCAAATGTGTTTCAAAGGTTTAAAAAAATTCACATTCTGTAAAAAAAGTTATTTTTAGTCAGTCTAGTAAGAAAATAATCTCATCTATAAATGAAGGCTAAAGAGAGCAACTGAAGGGTAATTATAACAAAAATATAATGAAAAGAATCTAAAAGTTTGATAATTAAATAATTAGATGAAATCATTATTTATCCATTCTATTGAGATACCTAGCAAGGAGTCATCGAAGTCATGGGGAATTACAGAAGACACAGAGTAAAATAAATGGGAAAACAATACACACAAACATACAAATCCCAAAAGCAATAATAATAGTAATAACTCTGTGGCTAGGTTGCAAATTAATCATATTAAACTCACAGGTTCATTCTTAACAGCCTAAATTTGTTCTCATCTCCCTCATGTAAAACCCTACCATCTGGGTAGTTGAAAAGGGCTGTGTATCTTCCCAAATTTCTTCAAATTCCATTCTGTCTGCTTGTCCATTTAAAATGGTGTCTGGCTGCAGCAGTGGAAGGCTGAAGGTCTTTAATCTCTCCTGAGAATGGAGGAACAGGGTGTTTGGTTTCTGCAACGCTAGCTGGAGCCTCCCTCTTCATTCCTAGGAAGAAGTTCATCTCTTGGGGTCCCTGAAGCTAAGTGGAGACCCCTAGGCACATTGTGACTTTCTCCCAGGGGCTCAGCCTGCATCTGGCTAGCCACGTGTGCTTTCTCCTTTCAGAGGTCCGCAGTGGAAGCACACCTTTGACAAACTCCTTTTCAACAATCCCAACTGAAGGGGCAAGAATTATTCCCTTGCTCTCATGTCTGATTATCTTTCTTTACACAAAATTCTACCAAAAAAATATTAAGGATTGATTTCTGATTTATGAAAGAGGAAATAAAAGTATTGAAAAAAATTTCTCTTGGCAAAGTCTTGCTTTTTATTAACTCCATGTCATGTCCTATTTTGGATGTCAAGGCCTAAAATTAATTCTATTTTTATCTTTTACATTCTAAATAAATCAGTCTCCTTTAGGCAGGGGAGAGCCCTTTGTTTATTAGATAATGTTTCTTCTTTTTGAAAAAGCAAAAAGGAAAAACATTTTTAATGTGAAAGCTATTACACCAATGTCTGAAAAATGATCGTAAATCACTTGTCTTCTAAGCACTTCCCTTGAATTATATTTGAGATTTAATCCTCAAAAATTCCTTTGATAGGGATAACAATACTGTTCTCAATTTTACTAGTTTTATAGGACTTAAAATAATTCTGCAAAATAAGAGACAGATCTATTAAGTTGCAAAACTGAGCCCTTAGCTCAGAGGTAAAATGCCCCTGGGTTCAATCCACAGTACCACAAAAATACATACATACATACATACATACATACATACATACATACATAAATGTGAGAAAGCTGAACTCTAAGTCCACTTAGTCAGAAGCTAGAAGATTATTTGTTTTGTATTTTGTTTATTTTATTTTGTGTTTTGGTTTTCAAATACTTTCCAGTGATATAAATTCCCATGCCCTTTCAGCATGACTCCCTTTCCATCCTCGAGCTGTCTTTCTACATTTTGGATGTTATAGACAGCAGAGCTGTTTTAAATCTGACAGACAGAAATTGATGTTCCACACAAGACAGCTTTCCACATCTTATGAATGCGAATGTTGCTTGCCTTCTCCACTTTTTCATTCTCTTTTTCTGTCCTGGGTCTCCAGGCATTTGTCTTTCTCTTGTCCTATTTGACTGATAAGTGGAACCAACTTTGTGAAAGCTGTTCAGGTAAGCAGGCATAAAACTAGTAACAAGAAAGTGTCACGACTAGATTTACATCAGAATTGATAGGCTACACTGACAAGAATACTTTAGAAGCAGTCATTTGTGTCTGATGGTGGTAAAAAATGACGAGAAGGGAACAATTCAGTAATCAAAATGCTGATTTTTCTTGACTGGACAGACTAAAACAGCGCAGTGATGTCTCATCTTAGTCTTTCTTTTTATTCAGCTCTAGAAAGTAACTTGCTTCATTTAGATACAAATGCCTATCTCAATCAGGGAGAGAAAAAGGTGCAATATTTAAAAATCAAGTCGAGCATAATGGCATTCTTGATTTGAAATCGGAATACAATTTAACAAATGATAATAAAGCTTAATAACTCATGTATTTCTTGGTAGTGAGATTCAGGTTTTCATTATTGAAATTGGCCTAAAGTTCTACTTTTATCTGAGACTATTATGGCATGAGAGTCAGATGGTTTTGCTCAGTCAGTACAGTAGTTTACCTTTCAGCTACCATGCTCAAAGAGCACTTTTCCATTGCTTTTCGCCTTTATCATTTACAAAATGAGGCTCAGAAAATGAGTGCTTAATGTGTATGTTTGTATGGAAATCGATTAATACTTAACGTGTATGCTTTTATGGAAATTGATTAATAGTTGCAAGGGATTTAGAACAACATGTAACATAGTAAGTATATAATGAATATTAGATATTGCTTCATTATTATTTTATTGAATGCAATATCATACAGTATAGCTATGTAAGAGATTATCTATATACCTGGACCTATGAACTCTCAGTAGGCAAAGGGAATAGATACAGGATTACAATACAATGAGGACAAGGTTTTGTTCCAACAATAGCAGGTGTTTACATATTAAACTTAATTGTGAAGAGTTGGGAACAGGGGAAATGTTCTTGGAATTTCTAGCCACCTCTTACTGTTTGTCACTTAATATCAAATTAGGGAAACAAAATATCTTTTAGAAGGCATGTGGTTTCCTTTATCCTTCAATCAAGATGATATCTAAATTACCCCAGATGAATAAAAACATACACAGTTGAAAAACAAAACACAACAATCAAAAGCAAAATAAAACAGAGATCCAAAAAAGTATTGTAACATGCTAAAAATTCTTTCTTGTTCACAGCCTACAGTCCATCTGCCTAAGTCTATTGTGTCTTGATCTAAGAAGAGATGCAGAACAGATGGTATGTTGGTGGTAGGCTTAGTTAAACCCATCTTCTGTTAGGAGAGATTTGTGCTGTCCATGTTTCTGATGTATTCTATTCAACTTTAACATGCATCTTAAATGGCAGGCATGAT
Source organism: Glis glis (assembly GCA_004027185.1). NCBI lineage: Eukaryota > Metazoa > Chordata > Mammalia > Rodentia > Gliridae > Glis > Glis glis. The sequence goes on from PVJS01005594.1 coordinate 51,468, forward strand.
GATAAAGGCAATTAAATATTTGTGGTACTCTAAATCTTGATTACCATTGGTGGACATCATTACTACATGAAAAAAATAAAGCACTGTTCTCAATGATGACTTTTAAATCCAGTCTTTGTACAATCTTTGCACAAAGAAGCCCCACAGTTCTCAGGTGCCAGAAAGAGGGCTTTTTCTGTTTGTTCTGGAGATTTATGGCCAATACATGTTTTTATTTTAAATAATCACTCTATCCTCTGTTTATGGTTGCAGCACTTTGATTTATTTTTACATTAGCTACATGAACATTCTGCTTTTAGCAAAAGTTTCAGACATATCAAATATATCCTAGATCTTCTATAGGGTCTCAATATCAGAACATTTGTATTTGTAAATAGTCTACTGAAGTGTAACATCCCCAAACTCATTAAAAATTTTGATAAAGAAATAGTCCCTTTGATAGGCTGCTGTTACTATTAACACCTACTAGAAGAGTTTTCAGGTAATGGTTGAGTATGAAGGACTTATTTTCCTATTGTGGTATCCTGAGCTATGCAGCACTGGAAATAAAAATATTTAGAAATAGGTTCAATTTATCAGTTCTGTACATTTATACAAATTTATGGTTCCTAATTTTGTATTGATATAAAATAATACTATCATTGGAATTACTTTTAAAAGTAAATGAAGTTCTTACATAAAATTTCTGACATCAATACAAGTAAAACATATTAGTTACTCCATTACCTATTTTTAACTCCTTCATGCTACATTTGCCCCTAATATTAATATTTGCTTCCTTTTCTATTTTCCAAATATACAGTTCGATATGAAGGCAAAAGATAATACTCTATCCGCAACATATTCCTCATGAAAGTTCCCAGTAACCCATTATAACTGTTCTAAATTTTAATCTACAATTTTATTACATAACTTTAAATACTATAAATTATTAGAATATGCAACTAAAATAAGAAAAATTTTAGCGATTTACTAATTAAATTTTAATGCATGATCTATTTTAGTAATCTATGCAAGATATGGCAAGCTTTTACTTTAAAGAGTAGATAGTAAATATTTTACTTTGGAGGACCCTATTCAACTGCATCACAACTACTTAATTTTACCATTGTAGAATACTGGTAGCTGCAGAAAACAGGATGATGTGGGCATTTTCCAATTAAATTTTATTCATAAAAAATAAATAAAAATTAAATTTTATTTCAAAAAAGGTTAAAACAACAAAATAGCACTATGCAACTTTTAGAATAGCAAAAATATTTAAAAACATAATACCAAATGAGGTTTAAGGAAAGCAGCAGAAACTAAATTCATTCATTTCAAATGGTATGACCAATTTGGAAGACAGTTTGTCAGATTTTTACAAAGCAAAAGTACTCTTACCATATGGACCAGAATCATGTTCTTAGGTATTTACCTAACTTACTTGAAAACTTATCACCATCTGCATGTGAATTCTTATAGCAGCTTTATTCATAATAGTCAAAACCTGGAAGCAACCAAGATTTCATCCATGGCTGAATGGATGAACAATTTGTGATACAACCATATAATATAACACTATTTGACATTAAGGAAAATTTAGCTGTAAACCATGAGAAAACATGGATGAACTCTAAACATGAGAAAACATGGATGAACTCTAGTACTAAGTGAAAACCCTTCATATTTTATGATTCAATTATATGACATTCTGGAGAAGGTAAAACAATAGTGGCAATTAAGAAAAAGAGGAGGGAGTAGTTGAATAGATATACCATTGATGATTATTTTAGAACATATTGAAACTATTATCTATGATAATGTAATGCTAGATAGAAAATGCTCTGCATTTTGCAAAAACCATAGAATTTTACAGCACAAAGAGTAAACCTTAATTTATGCAGACAAAAAAATCATTAAGGAGGCTGCAAGAGGCCAGACTGCAATGAAGAATATGGCTAAATAATTTAACTACGGTATAATCATATAAAACAAACTCCTTTAAGAAGTGAAGGAAAATGTTGCTGATGTAAGTAATTTTTAAAATTAACAATGTCTATACAAATAGGCAGAAGAAACTGTGTGTAGCACTTTTATTTCCCATGGTGGTACAGGTTCACAATTCTGATGTCCCTATACAGGTATGCTGGAATAGAACACGAAGTGATTGGATAGTTGATGGTGGGAGCTAGGTTTTCAAAGTTGGAAATGGGAGATTATAGATAAAACTGAAGGAAAACACTAGAATTTTCTACATGGTAACTAATTAAAGGTGGAGATACCATTATGATGTCATGATTAGCTTAATATATACAGAGAACAAAACATGTAAATCCACATTTCTGGATATAATCAGGTTAGTGCACTTATATATTTCCTTGTTTGTCAACTCACATGGTCTAGAGGCACTAATGTCCCAGTGGCAACTGGCACAAATGGGTTTCCAATACCATTCTGCAAAGGATCTAGGACTCTTTTGAAAAATGGTTGATTAGGACTGGTGCAGAAAGTATACAAGTTAAGCCTGGAACATCATGTCAATTCAGAAAGCAAGGGAATGCTCAAAAACAAAACAACACCAAAAAGAAAGCTTTTTGCCACAAGCACATAGGAACGAATGGAAAGTGCCCCCAATCGCCGAAGTAGAACAATTCAGAAACAAAATAAAGTAACATTTAGGGCCCGGCGTGGTGGCGCACGCTTGTAATCCCAGTACTTTGGGAGGCGGAGACCGGAGGATCCGGGTTCGTGGCCAGCCTCAGCTCTCTCTCTGTCTCTGTCTCTGTCTCTCTGTCTCTCTCTCTTTCTCTCCTTAGTGAGGCCCTCCGCAACTTCATGAGACCCGGTTTCAAAATAAAGTATAAAAAATAGGGCCGGGGGCGTAGCGCGGAGGTAGAACGCCCCCGCGTTCAATCCCCGGTTCCGAAAAAAAAATTTAAAAAAAAGTAACATTTAGAATATAAAGGAGAACATAAACATCGCTGATCCTATATGGATATAAATAAATAGTGCAGAATAGACAAATACCCAATGCTGAAGAATTCCAAATAACTTACATAGATAATTTGCCTTCAAGGAGGTGCAACTTAACTTTCTACTCCTTAAGTGTGAGCTGAGAATAATAACCTTCTTCCAAAGAGCAGAGTATGGAAAGTGAGAGTAGGGGAAAAGAGTGAAATTATAATGAAGAAATCTGACAAATATTCCTTCAAGTAAGGCGATCTAGATTAATGTCAACAATGATATCCTTAGTATGATTTACTGAACATGGCAATTTACCTCTGTGGTCTCCCTTCCAAAAAGTAATAACAGCAGTCCAATAATAAAGAAAATCATTACACAAATTTCATCTAAGGTACATTCTACAAAATCCCCGAGCAATACAGATCAGAAGCTGTCATAGTTCTTTAAAAAATACAGGAAATTCTGAAAGACTGTCTGAGCCAGGCAGAGCCTAAAGAGAAATGACCAATAAATATAATGATGTGACATGGATGGGATTCTGTAACAGAAGAGAAGCCATTAGGTAAAAAGTAAGAAACTTTGAGTAAAGTGCAAACTTGTCTTAATAATAATGTGTGTATTTTGGTTAAGGAACTGTGACAAATTTACCATAATAATGTAATAAAAGTAGGGAAGAAAAGATAAAAGTCACATGGGAACTTGCTGTAGAATCTGCCATTTTTCTGTTAAGTATAAAGCCATTCTAAAACACACACACACACTCTCAAACACACACACACACATTCACGCATATACATGTGGCAAGCTGGAAGCTGGAGTTGGGTGTTGGGTAATTTTCAGATCCTTGATTTCTGATATACGGTTTATTCTTCTGATTACCTAGATGAACAAAATGCAATGTCCCTGTTTCATAGTATTTTTATACCTAACATTAAAAGATCATGCAGGTCAGTATGAAAGGTCAGAGAAGCACTTTCCTCATCTGATTAAATCTATGGTATGGTTCATTAATAAGTTTGTTTGTTTTTTTTTGGCGGTACCGAGGATTGAACCCAGGGGCATTCTACCTCCGGGCTACACCCCCAGCCCTATTTTTTATTCTTTATTTTGAAACGGGGTCTCACTAAGTTGCAGAGGGCCTCACTAAGTAGCTGAGGCTGGCCATGAACTCAGATCTTCCAGTCTCAGCCTCCCAAGTACTGGGATTACAAGCGTGCGCCACCACGCCCAGCTAATAAGTTGTTTTATATATGTGTGTATTTGCCTGGAGTTTTATTGTTGCTTTAGTTTCCCTGTGCTGTGGATGGAACCCAGGGTCTCCTGCCTACTTAGCAAGCATTCTACCTCTAAGCTCCAACCTCACCCAGCCCCATGTCTGGTGTTTTTAAAATAAAATATATACATGAATATATTGTAAAGGAATTTAAAATACTTCTTTTTTGTTGACATGTTAAGATATTATGGTTGAGTCAAGGAGCACAGTGATAGAAGTCAATTACAGATTTATCTGTGTAATTTGACTTCGTCGCCTTGGGTCTTACTCTTTGCAGCTATAAACTTAAGATTGTTGTAATAAGCACTGTTCAAGGCTGTTTAAAAATTCCAAGACTGGATTTGACAGCTTAGATTTCACTTTTGCATTATCCTCAAACAATATCTGTGAAGCAGACTGAATTGCCAATTCAGCCAGAGCTTTCTGAATAGCGGGAATACTAATTACTTCAATTCAACAAATAAGATTTCCTCTATGTTTATGTTGGGAGATGATAACATCAAAAAACATGTGATATGGACTCTGCATGTAAAGAGATACCAATAGTACTGAAAATATTAGTGCTCCATTATTAGAAGTAAAGTATGAAGGTGCAGGCTAGGAGATTGAAAATATTGGAGAAACAATAGATATTAAAAACTTAGAAACATTTATGCATATTTAAAAATGATGGGAGAATGAATCATTACTTTTTCCCTAACTGGAACAACCGGAAAAATTATAGATCTATTATGTAGTTGAAGATAATAAAATAATTTCTATTATATTAGATTATTTCAATTTGGGATTAAATGAAATTTACTCAATATAGAAAAATCTCCAAATAGACACAAAATACATTTGAAAGTGAGATGAGCTATTTGATCACCAGTAAAACATTGTTGGCTATATTGACATAATAGAAGTGAATAACTACAGAATCAGATGAGTCTAGGTACATTCGATTGTAAACGCATGCAAGTGTAATTATTTAAACTTCAAGCTGAGTTTTAACTTTCAGCCTCTCCTTTCTCTAATTTGGAAGCATACTATGAGAGACAATGGCTCAAGCCAATGTGTTTGCTCTGGTCTGCCTTCTGCTTCTCCTCCTCTTCTCCTCCTCTGGCCTTCCAGGAGGCTTTGCTTCCTTCCTGAGAGAAGGCAGGGTGAGCCTGTTGAGAACATTCTTCGGCCGGTACAGCACCATCCTTGGGATGTTGCACATGCATTCTCATCTTCTGCAGCTTCTTTAAATCAAATTTGACTTTAATGCATAAATAAAAACGGACTCAATGCATCTTATAAATAGGAAACAAAACAACCAGCACCGTTTTAATTTATTACTTGTCACATCTTCAGAGTGACTCCAGAGATATATTTCTTCTAGATAGCATTTGACCTAAGTCTTTGCTTTTCTTGGTTTTTTCACCTCAGTGCATCTTGTCAGAAATCTCCTTGACTCTGCCTCGCTTCAATTAGTATCTGAAAGAAAGGCTCTCTTTCTTGCTGTTGCAAAAACAGCACTCATAAATGATGCAATTTACATAAATAATGAGTAAAGAATAATAATTCCTTAAGTAATTCCATAAGTAACTTATGTGGAAATAAAAAACTGATTATATTTCATTTATAATTCTATTATTCACAACAAATGCATGTGTGTGTGTGTGTGTGTGTGTGTGTGTGTCCATATAAAAATGCAGCTCAATATTAAGTTCTTCCCTGGAAGTTCTACATATCTGCCTTTTTCTTAGCACCTGTGGTTTTTATCATGTCACCCAGCTGTCTGTGTCCACTTATATCCTTCACTTTTTCTTTTTTTTCTTTTCTGATTTCTACTACTACCACATCTCTCCTAAGATTTTCATTTAAATTACAAATCTCACTGACTTTCTTAAGAGTCATTTTGAAATATAAATCAGATACTATAAAAATAAAATCTAAACTCTTTATTGTGATCTAACTAACCTTTTCCTATAGCTTTATTCCCAGGGTTACCTTAGCTATTGTTCTGGTATTGTTGGTCTAAAAATTCAAACATACCAGATTTCTATTTTATCCCATTGATTCTGTCTTTTGCAGCTTCAAGACCTCAACTTTTGTTGTTATGGCTACACAGTAAGCTATTCTACAAATTGTTCATATGCCTGAGTCACAAAGAACTCAACAAAAAGTGGGCAATTAAACTGAACAGACACTTCTGAAAAGAAGTCATACAAATGGCCAATAAATATATGAAAAATTTTCAGCATCACTAGCAATAAAGGAGGTGCAAATCAAAACCATTATGAGATTCCAACAAACTCCAGTAAGAATGGCAATCATCAAGAATCCAAGCAGTAATAAATACTAGTGAGGATGTGGGGAAATAAGAACTCTTCTACACTGTTGATGTAATTATAAATGAGCACAACCACTATGGAGATCAGTATGGAGATTTCTCAAGAGACTAGCAATAGAACTACCTTATGACCTAGCTATACCACTCCTTGGTATTTTCCCCAAAGAATTGAAGTCAGAATACTATAGTGATACATGCATATCCATTTTTATAGCAACACAATAGTCAAATTATGGAACCAACCTAGGTTCCCATGAACAGATGAATGGATAAAGAAAATGTGGCATATATACACCAATGAAATTTTACTAAGCCATAAATAATAAAATCATGTCATTTTCAGAAAAATGGATGGAACTAGAAATTAAAGACTGTATGTTTTCTCTCATATATAGAAGCTAGAGAGAAAATAGGAAACAACAATAGCAGCAAAAGTACTTCAGATAAATGAGAAGAGAGATCAATAGAAGAGTGGAAGGGTTTGAGGAAGGGAGATAAGGAGGGGATAAGGAGGATTGAGGAAGGAGACAGTTCAAATAATGTTATGTCCATACATGAAGGCATCACTACCAACCTCGCTAACTTGTATGGGGAGGGGGAAGGGAGAAACAGTGTGGGATGTGGAGGGAAAGACACTGAGAGATGTGTGTATGTATGAATGTATCACTTTCAATCTTACTATGATATGTTATTATAATGCACCAATAAATGTATAAAACACACACACACACACACACACACACACACACCCCAGGACCTTAAAAAAATGAAAAGCCAAAAACTCAGAGAAAACGTTAGCAAAAGCTATATCTGAAGAACAGTTGCTATCCAAAACATACAAATAACCCTTAAAATTAAACAATAAAAAGTTGATTCAAAAACAAACAAAAAACCTTGACACTTTACCAAAGAAGGTGTACATGTATGTGTGTGTGTGCATATGTGTATGTGTGCATGTGTAAAATAAGTATCTGAAAGGATGCTAAAAATCATATGTCATCAGGAAAATGAAAATAAGTGTAACAGTGATATGCCACTATGCCCCTGTTAGAATACCCAAAGCCCAGAACACTAACACCAAACACTCTGAAGATGTGGAGGAACAGGATCTCTCATTCATTGCTGGTGGGAATGAAAAATAATGAGACCAATGTAGAATACAGTTTGGTGGTTTCTTACAAAACAAAACATGCCCTTACTACTCCTTAATATTTTACCCACAGGAGCTCAATATTTATGTACACACAAAACACACACATATAAACTGCACATGGATATTTATACCAGTTTATTCATAATTGCCAAACATTGGAAGTAGCTAAAATGTCCATAGGTTAATTGATAATCTGTGGTACATCAAGGCAATAAAATACTATTGAGTGCAAAAAAGCAAGAGAGAGAAATGAGCTATGGAACGATGGAAAGACCCGGAAGAAACTTAAATTTATATTAAGTAAAATAAGTCAATCTGAATACGCTGCATAATACACGATTCCAACTATATTTCATTCTGAAGGAGGTGAAACTACAGAGACAGTAAAAAAGTTTAATGATTGGTACTGTTTAGGGGAGAGGGAGAGATGGAAAGGTGGAAAACAGGATTTTTTGGATAGTGAAATTCAATGTGTGGCGCTATAATGATGGGCACATGTCATTGTGTATTTGTTTAAACTCATATATATTCAGCATAAAAAATGAACCTTAATGTAAACTATCAACTTACTGTGATAATAATGTGTCAATTATGGGTTCATCAGTTACAACAAATGTACCATGCTGTGTGATGTTGGGGAAGACTGTCCATATGAGCAGACAGGGTAGATGTGCTATCGTTGTACCTTTCTTCCTCTGAAGGCTGCTGTGAATCTAAAACTGCTTTATAAAATAATGTCTTGATAAAAACTAAGATGGTTGTCTTTGTAGAATTCTCCTGCTTCACTTTGTTGACTTTTCTACCTGATCAGATTCAGTCATTGCGTTTTCCCCAGGAATATAATGTAATTGGTACTGTGCTCTCACCAAATTGCATAGGAGACAGTAGATGCCAGCTCATCACAGTGTTAGTGATGTTAACTTTGATCTCCTGTTTAAAATGATGTCTGCCAGGTTTCTTCACTGTGAAGTTACTGTTTTCTTCTCTGTAATTTATAATAAATATATTGTGAAATATTTGAAGTGTTATAAATATCCCAGTTCTCTTTAAGCTTTCATCTAGATATGCATTTTTAGCACGTATCTATTTTTCTAGTTACATTATTTTCCTACATTTGCTAGCTAACTTTTTACTGTGAGAAGAGTCCTCCTCCTCATTTTATTTATTTTATTTATATATAAAAATTCTGTACATGAGAGTAAGTTCATTTTTCAAGAAGAAAGTGACAGATGTATAAAAGTTGGCAAAGAAGCCAGCAATCAAGCACACATCCCAGTACTTTAGAGGCTGAGACAGGAGGATCACGGATTCAAGGTCTGCCTCAGAAACTTAACAAGGCCCTCAGGAACCTAGTGAGACTGTGTTTCAAAATAAAAAAGGGATGGGGATGTAGCTCCAAGGTAGAATCCTCTGGGTTCAACTCCCATTACCAAAAAATTAAAAATAAATAAGTAAAACATGAAAAAGAAATGACTCAACGTACATAGCAGGGATAAGAATAGATGAAATCTTGCAAAAATGGAATGTGTAATTGGCATAGTATGTAGTCAAGTTACTTGTTAAGTTAATTACACTGGAGGAGAGCTAGGACATTTCAGGTTTATTAAAGCCAGGAACCACAGATTTTCAATAAGTGTTCAGCCGGGTCGAATGTCACAGAATTTTAAAGGATAATGAGGTTATAAAATAAGTTGTATGAAATAGAGTTGCCCTACATATGCAAAAGTACAAGTGGATTTGTGGGCATGAAAACATAGGGCAATCATAAGCAGAACCAGTAATAAAGAATTAAATCAATTAAACTTAGACTAATTCTCCAAGTGCTAATGTGGTAAAAATAGAGGAAATTGTTACAGCTAAATAGGTGGAGGAAAGTATTGTTTTATATATTTCTTTAAAAATTTTCACCAATATAACTTTATTAAAACATATTAAACCCCTAATAAAATTACTTTTATACTTTTATTGGTGCATTGTAATTATACATCATAGCGAGGTTCAAAGTGATACAAACATACATGCACAGAGTGCTTCCCTCCACATCCTGCCCCATTCCACCCTCCCTATACATGTTAGTAACATTGGCATCCATACCTTTATATATGGAAATAGCATTATTTGAACGGTTTCCTTCAGTAAGTCTCCTTTATCCTCCCCCCACCTCCTTCCTTCAATCCCTTTCCACTATTCTACTCCTGTCTCTCCTCATTTATCTAAAGCTCCTTTTGCTTCCTATTTTTTCTCTAGCATCCACATATAAGAGAAAACATGGGATTCTTGATTTTCTGAGACTGGCTGATCTCATTTAGCATAATATTCTCTAGTTCCACCCATTTCCCTGCAAATGGCAGAAATAGTTCTTCTTTTGGGCTGAGTAGAATTCCACTGTACGTTTATACCATATTTTCTTTATCCATTCATCTGTTGACAGAATCCTAGGTTGGTTCCATAATTTTGCTATTGTGATTTATTTTGAGAAAAGTAAAAAGGTAAGTAAGCAATTTATAGTGTCAGTAGAGGCAATATATTACTAGTAATGACCAGGTAGGAGAGACAAGCAAAAATAAAGTTCTACAGATGTCCTGTGATAAACAATGGCCTGACACAGTACCAGTTCTCTAAGCACTTCAATCATTTTGGGGGAAGAGACTGATAACGATTGCACTATAATATCCAACAAAAAAGTTACATATTTAAAGAGTACGTTATATTCTAGGTAGTGTTTTCTTTCATGCAGATGGTCATTTTAATTACCATAAACACCTAGGGAAGAACTGTACCCTTGTCTTCACCTGTGAGGAAGCTAAGTTTCTGAAAATACAAACTATAGACTATAGATTCAGAAGACCAGGGATTTCAATCCAATTTGGAGAATTATTACTGTACCTGCATTTGTGGGTAGGGCGGATTCATGGATAATTTAGTCTTCTCACTTGCCTTTAACAAATGAAATTAATCCTGTGGCTATTCAATGATAAATACTACTTTTTAAAATCAAGGTACGATATGATGAAAGGCACAGAAGGAATAATGTGTACACTGTTATTTGCGGAAAGCCAAGATAAGCGCTTGTCATGGTTAGATATAGAATGCCCCCTGAAGAGCTCTTGTATTTTTGCTCAGGGTTGATATAGTTCAGATAAATCCAACTCACTGAAATGGATGTATCTGGGTGGAAACCTAGGCTAGTGGGGTGTGGCTGGAGAAGGTGGGTCCCTGGGGGTGTGGCCTAAGGGACTGCTTATGTCTCTGAATCCCCTTGCTTGCTTGCTCTTTCTGCATCCACCCTCCAAGATATGAAAGCAGAACTTTGCATGCCCTCTCTCTCTCTGCTTCCTGCCACCATGCCCTGAGATACACAAAACAGTGAGCAAATAAATCTCCCTTCCTCCTGTGTGGTCAGGTTTGCTAGGGTACAGAAACGAGACTGTTGACTGAAACAGCAGTGGAACTGGGCACTTCATCCTCTTTTGCTCACTCTTTATGCTCCACATACCACTGACATGACCTCACAGCACTGCATGGTCATCCTTGCCCAGTGTCCCCACCAGACTGGACACTCCGCATACAGAGCTGAGTTTCCTTCCTTATTATCTCTGTCATCTAGCACAGTGCTTTGTGCACAAGGCATATTTGCTGAATAGATGGGAAAAGAAAGAAGTGAAGCTGGAAAAAGTAGTTAGGCAAAGACAAAGTGATTCCAAGAGTCTCATACTTCCCAGTTGTCTGGATTGAAAAGGAAGAATTCATTTTAAACTTTATAAATTAGATCTATGTCTTGAGGATATATTTCCATCAAAATTTAAGTAAAGGGTTCAGAACTGTGTCCCTGCCTATCTTAAAGGATTTTAGTGGATTAACAAGGCTGATGAATTTAGCTCAGTTTTGCTAGGATTTAATACTGACTGAACATGGGGAAATGCAATTTTCAGAATGATACCAAATTACAGTCTATCAGTGCAACTAATACTAAGTTTGGAAGAAGAGAATTGCATTTTGCCTTCTAATTATTATTTAAAGAAAAAAACAGGCTGGAGCTAAAGTATGACGAGTAAAGATTATGCTTGGTCTTTCCCAAGGCAGGGGTAAGGAACTGGGGGCCAGGATGGACCACAAACAAAGAAAATAATATTATGACCAATCTCTCCATATGGAGTAAGTTGGAAGCTTCCGTTTACTATGAATTTCTGACTTCAACTGAAAAAATAAGGAATTTACAACAAGGACTAGCATTCCAATCTACATTAGTAAAGAGCACAGGAAGACATTTTAAGCAAAAATAAACTTAATCTTCTTTTCTGATCTACACCCCCAGCCCTTTTCTTTTCTTTTTCTTTTTTTTTAATCTTTTTTTTTTTTTTTTTTTTTTTTTTTTTTTT
>PVJS01005595.1:6433-17020 GCA_004027185.1 Glis glis
TATGCACAGAAAAAAACAAATACGGCATGATATAATTTATTTATTTTTTTTTTTTTTTTGCAGTACCGGGGATTGAACGCAGGGGCATTCTATCTACGCGCTGCGTCCCCGGCCCTATTTTTTATACTTTATTTTGAAACCGGGTCTCACGAAGTTGCAGAGGACCTCACTAAGGAGAGAGAGAGAGAGAGAGAGAGAGAGAGAGAGAGAGAGAGCGCTGAGGCTGGCCGCGAACCCGGATCCTCCAGTCTCCGCCTCCCAAAGTACTGGGATTACAAGCGTGCGCCACCACGCCCGGCGGCATATAATTTATATGTGGAATCTAAAATACTCAACTTATAGAAGAGAGTAGAATGGTAGTTGCCAAGAGTTGGATGACAGGAAGAAATGAGGAGATGATGGTCAAAGGTGAAGTTTCAGTTACGCAAGATGAATAGTTTCTGAAAGTCTGATGAGGAACTTAGTATCTACAGTAGTAATGCTGTACTGTATACTTGAGCTAAGAGGGTAGCTCTTAAATGTTCTCATACAAAAAAAAAAATAGTAACTGAGATCATGGATATACTAGCAAGCCTGACTGTGGTGATAGTTTCACAATGCATGGATACATCAAAACATCAAATTGTATACCTTAAATATATATAATTTCTAATTTTAAACTATTCCCAACAAATCTGTCCACAAACAGTATAGGAAAAGTTGGCTGCATTCAGAATACTGCCCAACTGGGGCATATATGTCTTCAAAATCAGAAAATAGTTGCAACAATGTTGGTGTCCTGTGTTTAAATGTTTATTATAATTTCTAGTTATGTTGTTTTTCAGTGTTCTTTTATTCTTATTTCTATACATCATCATAAAAAGCATTCAGTATGAATAAATTTAAAAGATCCATTGGTCCCAGGGGGGAAAGGCTGACCAAAAAACAAACTTAAAATGAAGCTCTGGGGATGACATGTCCACAGGGGGCTCTGCAAAGCTCTGCCATAGCCTTAGAATCTAGGAGGCCACATGTCTGTGCAGCACTATAAACATATCCAAGTAACACCTGAGAAAAACTGGACTCTTCAGACACTGCTGACCGGAATGTAAAATGGTGCACACACTTTGGAAAACTGTTTGGGAGGTCCTCAAAATAATTATAAAGTTACCATGTGATCCAAAAATTCTACTCCTAGCTATATACCCAGAGAACTGAAAATACATTGTTGTGTTTTGAACCTGAAATGTTCACCAAAGGCTCATGTGTTGAAGGCGTGGTCCCTAACACCGCAGTGTGCAGAGGCGGGGCTTTGGGAAGTAACAGGATCATGGGGGCTCTGACCTCATCCAAGGATGAATCCATTAACTACTGAGTGGACCTCCTAGTTGGAGGAAGTAGGTCCCTGCCAGTGTACCCTGAAAGGGTATTTCTTGTGCCTTTCTCTTTCCCTCTCTCTCTCCCTCTCTCTCTCCCTTTCCCTTTCTCTCTCTCTCTTTGGCTGCCATGAGCTGAGCCCTTCTGTGCCTCTGCTGTGCCCTTCTGCCATGATATTCTGCCTCAACTCAGGCCCAAGGCAATGCAGCTAGCCTACCATGGACTGAAACCTCTGAAACTTGATTCAAAATAAATCTTTCCTCCTTTAAGTTGCTCATGTCAGGTAATTTGGTCACATCAACAAAAAAAACTGACTAATACAACTGTATCTACACAAAAGCATTTACACAAATGTTCTTAGCAGCACTATTTATAGTTTACCCAAAAAGTAAGAACATCCCAATATCCATCAACTGATGAATGAACAAAATGAGGCATATTTATACAGTGAAATATTATTTGCCCATAAATAACAGTGATACATGCAGGAACCTTGAAACAGAGTGAAGAGACAATGTAGAGAATGGAAGAGAGTATTTGCTACACACAACTGACAAGGGGTTAATATCCAAAATATATAAGGAACTTAATCCAAAAGCAAGCAAAATAAAAAAAAAATGGGCACTGCACCTAAATAGATATTTCTCTAAAGAAGACATACAAATGGCCAATAAGTATATGAAAAAATACTCAGTAGGCCAGGCGTGGTGGTGCACGCTTGTAATCCCAGTACTTGGGAGGCGGAGACCGGAGGATCCGGGTTCGCGGCCAGCCTCAGCTACTTAGTGAGGCCCTCTGCAACTTTGTGAGAACCGGTTTCAAAATAAAGTATAAAAAATAGGGCCGGGGGTGTAGCTCGGAGGTAAAACGCACCTGGGTTCAATCCCTGGTACCACAAAAAAAAAAAAATACTCAGTATCACCAATCATGGAAAAGCAAGTCAAAACCACAATGAGATATCACCTCATTCCAGTAAGAAGACTAAAGATATCAAGCACTAGCAAGGATGTGTGGAAAAGAAACCTTAGTGCACTGCTGGCGGGAATGTAGATTAGCACAGCCATTATAGAAAACAAGATGAAGTTTCCTCAAAAAATTAAAAATTGAGCTACAATATGACCCAGCAATCCCACTACTGGGTATATAGACAAAGGAAATTATATTAGAAGGTCAAAGAGACATCTGCGCTTCCATGTTCATTGCAGCACAGTTCGCAAAGCAAAGAAATGGAAACCAAGTGTCCATCAACTGCTGAATGGATAAAGAAAATGTGGTACATATATACCATGGAGTACGATTCAGCCATAAAAAATAATGAAATTCTCTCATTTGTAACAACACGGATGGAACTGGAGAACATTATGTTAAGTGAAATAAGGCACAGAGAAATGAGTGTACAATCTCACTCATACGTGGAATCTAAAGAATGTGATCTCATAGGAATTGAGAATACAATGGTGGTTACCAGAGGCTGGGGAGAGAGAAGAGGGAAGAGATGGGGAAAGCTTAATCAGTGATTACTAAGTTAAAGTTAGATTGGAGTAAGAAAGTTCTGGTGTGCTATGGCACAGTAGGGTAACTACAGATAACTGTAATATATTGCACATTTCAAAAAGCTAGAAGCAAGAATTTTGAAAGCTTTCACATACAGAAATGATGATGAATGCTTGAGGAAATGTCTAACTTGATTTAGATATTATACAATGCATACACATATTGAAACATCATAAATCATATCTCATTAATATGTACAATCATTTTTATATATGAGTCAAAATAAGTATTTTGTGGTATTGGGGATTGAAACCAGGGGCATTCTACCTCTGAGCTACATCCCCAGTCCTGTTTTTTTTTTATTTTGAAAATAAAAAAAAATGAAAAAATAGGGTCTCACTATGTTGCAGAGGGCCTCACTGTAAGTTACTGAGACTGACCACGAATCTGCAATCCTCCTATTTCAGCTTTCCAAGTATTGGGTTATGGGTGTATACTACCATACCCTGCTAGTTAAAATAGATTTAATAAATAAAATAAATCTTTAATGTGTGTAAAAGTGCATATTTTAATTCAGTAGACATGGTGTGGAGCCTGAGATTCTGCATTTCTAACAAGTTTCCCAGTGATGAGGACACTGCTGGTCTGTGGACTACACTGTCAATAGCAAGGAGTCAGGAGATTTACAAAGGAAAAAGAGGCTTTCGGAGATGAGAATTATCTGAATGAATCAGACCTCCAAGACTTCACTTTCTGTCATTTCAAAACTACAAAAATGTTCATCTTTTAGTATCCTGCGCCAACTTAATATCTGATTTATATAAATATCTGCCTTACATAATGATCCATGAGGAGGAAACAGATGGTTCCTTCAGCCATTAGCCATTGATTATTGTGTATTCTCTACATGATCAATACTGGATATTATACAGAGCCGTCAGCCAAGTTTCCACATGTTCAGAGCACTTAAATCTAGTGCAAAAAGACTAATGGAAAACAAAATAACTAGTGCGCCATCTAAGACAGCAGATGATCAGATCTTAATTGATATAGTGTCCCAAAGAGGTCACATACCAGCAGCTGGGAACATCAAACTAAACCCACTTCCCCCACCCACTCCCAGAGCAGGATGTGAGCCCCACCCCCACACTTACAGGCAGCTACACTGACTTCTAGGAATGTCATATTCTTCAAGAGGGTAAGTAGAAGCCAGGCGTGGTGGCGCACGCTTGTAATCCCAGTACTTTGGGAGGCGGAGACCGGAGGATCCGGGTTCGCGGCCAGACTCAGCTCTCTCTCTCTCTCTCTCTCCCTGTCTGTCTCTTTCTCTCTCTCTACTTAGTGAGGCCCTCCGCAACTTCGTGAGACCCGGTTTCAAAATAAAGTATAAAATATACGGCCGGGGTGTAGCGCGGAGGTAGAACGCCCCTGCGTTCAATCCCCGGTACCGCAAAAAAAAAAAAAAAAAAAAAAGAGGGTAAGTAGAGAAAAATAATGAAAACCACTATCTTCAGACTGTATATCAAAGGGTAACAGAGACACAAGAGCACGTAGAACTGGTGGGCATTCCAGGTGTTTCATGTGGCCAGAGTCCTGAGGTGGAGAGGAGCCTGGGTGTTTATGGGATGGAAGGAAGACCTGTGTGAAATCAACCAGAGCCCCCACTCACTACCATCCCACTGTAAGTAGAGGAAGCACAGAAACTTCCTCCTAGGAACTTGATGGCCATCTGCACAGAACACCAAAGAGATGCTTCTTTACAGGAAGGCTGAACTAGTTTGCCTGGCAAGTCCTTTCCAGTTTTTCCTTAACTGCAAGGCAAAATTCCAGTTCTCCTCAAACAGGGAATTCTTACCTGAGTCACTCACCTTGCCTGCTGCTGATCATGGGAGATGAATGAAGAGACTGTGAATGTGTGAAAGTGCCTATAAACTTGAGGGAAAAAAAGCCCTGCTTGCTACATCAGGCTAAGCTTCCTGCTGTGGCTCAGCATCTCCAGTTCTTGGAGAGTTGTTCTCAGGGGTCTTATTTTCAACTCTGTCACCGGTCATCTTTCTGACTCTTCTCTGAATCTTGTCCAAATTATCCTCATCCCTCTTGTATAGGTGAGTGATAAATTACACTTCAGATTTCCCCTGACCACTCCATCTAAAAGAAGTCTTGCTTATACTCCAAACCCTCCCATCTATGGGGCACTTAACACACTTCCAACTATGTCATATGTTTTTTTCATTTTTACTTATGAAATATTTCAAATTTATACTCAAAAGTTCATATGGTTTAGAAGTTAATAGGACAGTAAGACATACGAACACCAGATGTAACACACGCTAACAATTCTTCCACATCAGCTTTGCATTTACATTTGTTTACTCATATCTTTGTTGCCTGTTCCCCACTAGGTTATGTATTTATGTAGGCAGGGCCATGTCTGAATATTAACCTTTTATACCCATCACTTAGCATACAACCTGGCACATATAAGACTCTCAATGTTTGTTCGATGAATAATACATGGATAATTTCTGTCTTAGCATTAGATAAGGACCATCACTAAAAAAAAAAGTTATTAGACAAAAGACAATGATTCCATTTTTATTAAAGTCCAAAATGGTTTAAAAAAGGAAATAGTCTTTACTGAAGAATGGGGGTTCAAATATAAATGTGTGCCAGAGCCGGGCGTGGTGGCGCATGCCTGTAATCCCTGTACTTGGGAGACAGAGACAGGAGGATCACAGGTTTGCACTCAGCCTCAGCAACTTAGGGAGGCCCTGTTTTAGAATAAAAAGTAAAATAGGGCTGGGGGTGTGTCTCAGAGTAGACTGCCCCTGGGTTCAATCCCCAGTACAACAAATAAACAATGTGCTGGGTGTGGTTGGCACATGCCTGTAATTGAAGTACTTGGGAGGCTGAGACAGGAGGATTGCAGGTTCGCAGCCGCCTCAGCAACTTAGTAAGACCTTGTTTCAAAATAAAAAATAAAATAGGGCTGAGGGTATATCTCAGAGGCAGAATGCCTCAGTACCAAAAAAAAGTGTGTGTGTGTGTGTGTGTGTGTGTGTGTGTGTGTGTGTGTATGAGTGTGTGTGTGTACTTTAACTGGATATTACACATTAGAGAGGGCAGCCGAGGAAGGTATAAAACTTCCCTTCCCCGGAGGCCCTTCTCTCTCCTTCCCCTCTCCCCAATAGCACACATATCTGCCCAGGCATAGTGACACAGGATATAAACTCTTAAAATCTTTTCTAGCTTAGAGATGCCAACTCAATAGCTTAAAGAAGGAAATAAAGGAAGAGAGACAAAGGGAAGGAGAAAGGGGGAAAGGGAAGGAAGGGAGGGAGGCCTATGCAGCAAGAATCTAGGACTAGAAGACCACTAGAGATCATTTTTTTCTAGGTTAAGCCAAGGGCAATACAGATCATGTCCTGAAAAACTTTGAGTATTGAGTCCATTTGTCTGAAACAAAATGAAGCATAAGGCAAAAATATAAGAAAGGTCATGTGCAGTTGTGAGACTTCTCCAATTCTTTCCCCCTGTACCCCTGCCATCCCATAGCTTACTGTAAAATCCTAAAAGCCTGGGGAAAGCCTGGGCTCCTCCTCCATCAAATATTAAGTATACATTTTTTACCCTTCCACCATCAAAATTTACTAGGTTTAAGTTCTATTATTTGAGCTCCTATTTTTCTAGAGGGTCATCAAGAGATACTAGGTTTATTATTTGAAAGACTATTCATTGCTGAAAATACTACTCTCCTAACCCTTTATGGTCAGTGTGGATCTCCAACTCTCAAGTGAAAAGATTTCATGGTCAAAGACTGTGGTATATTGCTTTATTTGTCAACATTTCTTCCTTCCTTCTTGCCCTTTCACTATGGGCAAAGTGTACTACTGAAATGTGCTACTTGATATAACAGATATAATTCTCAACAGTGTCATGAAGAAACATTTTTCTCACTCCACAAAAATCTCACTCCATAGATAAAATATTACACAAACACCTGTCCCTATGCAGCCCACATACATCAGCATGGAGAACAGCCATACCCACTGCCCATCACCTGGCACAGTGCACTCATAAATTCAGGGGCCACAATGTGGCTGTGTCCACAGTCTGCACTCTCTGTTAGCACTTCCTCAAGATCAGAAGGCACTCCATCTTTCCTGTGAATTGGGCAGCATGTGGACTGGCTTCTAGGAACAACTTCTCTTCACAAAGCCATCGCCTTCTCATTTGTGCTTGAAACCAATGCTCTTTCTGAACAACTTTTCCAGTCTCATAAATACTGGTTAACCAAAACAAACATCTCTTCCCTTAGAACACGGGTTCTCAGTGATAAATGAACAAAGCATCACCAAGCACTCCTCCCTGAAAAGATGCCAAGAGTTGATTCATTCTTTGCATGACATTGGTGGTCTCATCCAACCATAAAGTAAAATATCTGCTAGCATGTACTTGATAGTTATCGCCCTTCCACACTCAACCCCACTGCTATTAGGCAACAACCAACAGTATCATTGGACAAGGGAATTTGGTCAATAACTTCTGGTTTCTCTCTAAGGATAATGTTTGTCTTTCCCTTTCCATCTGATTTTCCAAGTGTCTCTTCAATAAGATGACTCATACTTATTTTTGCTTGCACGCATCTTTTAATGATGCTAATGGAGTTATAGCCTCTTACCCACCTTTAGCAATATAATACATTAATTTTGTAAAGGAAAGCATTATTCATGCTTGTCCTAGAAAACTTCAATAGCATGACAGAGAAGCTACTGTGCTTTGTTTGAAAATGACACCAAAACGTCCATGGCTTCATGCCACTATTGGACAAAGTTTCATAACAGGCAATGATTAAGAATTTGCTTCTAATAGAAATGAGGAGTGAATGGATGGTGAATCCTATAAAAAAAACAGTTTTGAGATAGTCACTGTCATATTTCCATTTGCACTCCTCGTTTTCAGCTGCTGTTTTGAAACTGTCACTATCATGGATTCCCTTGTCTCCATACATAAATATTCCTATTTTATATTTGCAGTGGGATTCAGTTCCCTAAGTATGTTTATGAAATTCTGAACTGTAGCATATATATTACCACAGGTTAAGAATCCCTTATCTGAAATGCTTGGAACCAAAGTGTTATGGATGTCAGAAAATTTTTTCAGATATTGAATATTTGCATTATATAATGAGATATCTTGGGGATGGGACCCAGGTCTAAAAACAAAATTCATTTGTTTCATATGTAGCCTGAAGACTTTTTACATAACATCTTTAATCATTTTGTTCAGGAAACAAAGTTTCATGGTATGGAATTTTCCACTTGTGACATCATGTCAGTGCTCAGAAACTTTGGGATTTTAGAGCATTTCAGATTTTTGGATTAGGGATGTTCAACCTGTATTTTTATTACTGTTGTTACACTTTGATGAACCACTTTTGAACCACTGATTCATTTTTGTGAAATGGGGATACAACTTACAAATAGTAGCAGCAAAAACTAACAAAAATAAGCTAATGGTATAGAAAGTATATTGACCAACATAAAGTGGACCATTAATGAAATGCAACTATGTACACTGACCAGTGCAGTGTTTATAGCACAAATACAATCTGTAATATTATAATGACATATTTCAAGGCCCTAGAAGCTCTACCACCTCCACATTGCCTTTTTTATCTTATTTCTGATTGCCCCCAGGCCACTCCAGTCCATTATACCAGTCTTCTTGTGAATCTATGCACACATCCAAACACATTCCCACCTTGGGGACTTCGCACCGGCTGTCCTCTCTACCCGTAACTCTCTCCTCCAGGTATCTGCAGAAGTATCGTCTCTAACTTCCTTTTTAGTTTTTTCTTATGTCCTCTTTCTCCTCTTATCCACACTTATCCTGCTGTACTTTCTTCCAAAGCACTTACCTCCTTCTAGTGTGCTATATAATTTACTTATTTATTTGGTTTATTATCTGTTTCCTGCCCCCAAATAGAATGAAACTTCCACAAACAAAATGAAACCTCCACAAAATCAGGGATCTTTGTTTGACTTATTATTATATCCCAGCACCCAGATCAGACAGTAACCCATGGAAAGTCAACAAATATTAGTTGAATGAATGAACAAACAATTCTTTCTTATTGCTACACCTTCCTAACCACTAGTCTTACTTTGAAGATTAAACAGAAAATCATAAGCCATCAAAGGTTTGTAAGCAAGAGAATTATGTCAACAGAATGATTTCAAAACTAGACAAGGATGGGAGATGATTTAATGTCTGGAGAGGCTGAATGCAGAGAGTTTCGTGAAGAAATCAGCCCATGAAAAAGATGAAGGCCACAATTTTCTAATGACTACGCCTTCTTAAATGGTTTATATCAACCACACAATATACATATTTGTATGATCAATGTTTGTGGGCATATATATATGCCCTATATATATGCATATATATACATATATATATATATATGCACGCACATATACATGCATGAACATGTAAGTTGAACAAATCCAGAAGTAACTAAGGACATTTTCTGTCATGGGAATATTCTTCATATTAATGTTTGTGGGCATATATATATATATATATATATATGCATGCACACACATAAACATGTAAGTTAAACAAATCCAGAGGTAACTGAGGACATTTTCCATCATGGGAATATTCTTCATATAATGGCTAATGATTTGGACCATAGTTAGGATAACCATACACACTAGTTTTCCTGCAGTAATACTTGTTGATCTGGTACCTCTTCCAGTTAGTACCACATTTCATTCTCAAAAATGTCCTTGACTGGACACAAAAATTACAAAGTCATCCTACTTATAAAACAGATACATAAATTTCTTTTATTCAGGCATGCTGACCAACCTTTTGAGGACTCTAGTGGACGGAGTGCTGGAAAAGTGACAGCCAAAATTAATCGTAACACCTACTGGCCAGCAACTATTACAAACAGAAAATTCTTTTTTTTTTTTGGTACTAGGGATTGAACCCAGGGGTGTTCTACCTCCAAGCTACACTCCCATCCCTTTTTTATTTATTTATGTATGTATTTATGTATGTATGTATGTATGTATGTATTCATTTGTTTATTTATTTTATTTTGAGACAGGGTCTCCCTAAGTTGCTGAGACTGTCCTCAAACCTGCGATCCTCCTATCTCAGCCTGTCAAGTACTGGGATTATAGGCATGGGCCACCATGCCCAGTGACAAACAGACAATTCTTTAGCAAAGGAGAATAGTGACTATTGCAGAAGCAGGTGGCACAAACTTTAGATATCTAGCTTTGGTATAGAACCCAAACTCTCACCAAGTTACCTACACAGTCCCAAACCCCTATGAAAATTTCCATGTGGTAAGCAGACACACCAATTCTCCTTCTCTGCAAGCCCTCTGAACAAAAAGCTAAAACCCAAACCCAACTGGAGACAGAAGAGAGTACAGAAAACAAAAGCCCTCCTATTATCCTCATGGCCCGGAGAGCTTGGAAACTCAGAGATGTCTTCACAACAACGTTTGTTTTCTGGACACTCGGTAAATACCCAAGAACTGTACCAAACACTAGACTGTGCAATTTTCATTCAGATCTGCAAGCACCATATAACCACCGGGTCTGCAAACAGGTTTTGTAGAAACTGCTCTCCCAAATCACAGGAGTCATGCCCATTGTGTCAACCCTATATAAAAGGGCAAGCACTAATTTTTATTGTGCTTGAAGATGATAATAA
>PVJS01005595.1:17120-63708 GCA_004027185.1 Glis glis
AAAAAAAAAAAAAAAAAAAAAAAAAAATATATATATATATATATATGGGCTTATAGCCATGGTAAACACATAATGACTTAAGAATAAAAGTTATTTTATTTCTATGTATAAACAGATGACGAGCAATTATCTCCTTCTCCTGCCTTCCCTACTACTTCTTTTTTCCTTATGCATTTTTCAGGTTTAAAGTATTCTGATTTCTATTTTAGCATTTAACATATAAAAGACTGAGATGAAGCAAGTCTCTAAGTCTGACATTAGCAGAGGAGTGATGAAGATAGTCGAGATTCCTTAATTCCTAGGGTGACCATATAATTTACCACCCAAATCAGTGCACTTTTAAAAGTGAAATGGGGTACTTTTGATCATTAAGATAGGTCAGCAGGAATAAACTGGCACTGGCAAACCACAGACATGAGACAGCCACAGATATGAACCATAGATTGAACAAATCTTTTAAATATTGGATCACTTTGTTGATGCCAGGGCACATATCAGAACTGGGCAGAGCTTCAAAGCCACCTCCCCTGCAAAACACATTCACCCAGAAGAAAAGGTAATAGCATCTGTCCTGAGCTACAGGCAACACCTTGGTTTCTTTGCCTTTTGTTGAGATCAATGATGCAAAAGGCTTTGAAAAGAGTAAGAAAGTGTGTTTTTCTCCCAAGATCACATGGCCTAAATTAAAGAGTACCAATGCTTACTCGTATTTCATGCTTCCTATTCAGAGGAGTCAAACTCTATTTGTATATTAAATTTAGTCCTGTGACTGGTGAATACTAAGTTACTGGAACATTTTCCCTCACATTCGTAGAGGGGAAACCAACTTCGTGATCTACTTTCAATCTACAGCACATAAATAATCTACAATGGTGGTGAGAGCAGAAAGCCTGCAGCTGGCTCATCTCAAATGTTCAAAATGACTTTGGTTTCTTCACCGACATCACAGTCCTTCATAAAGACTCATTGCCAAAAGGTGCCCTGACTTGTGATGGAGGTGATGGTAAGGCAAATGTCAGAGGTTGGTAAGTCATCAGAGAAGGAGGGTCTGGCCCATGGCTAAGAGTCGGGAGGCAAATGCTGGGGGATAGAGATCCACCTGTCTTGGAGCTGGTGAAGGAAACTGGATTCAGACTAATGCAGATTAAAGTCCTTCCAGCTGGGAGACACTATGGGTCCAGGGGGCCATTTATATACATGATTTATGATTGTTTTCCCCTCAAGAAGTAGCAGGATATATTTAAGTTCAAAAGCATTTTTGTTAATATAACTGTTTAAATTGTTTCACATAGCCACTCAAATTGAGTTCAAAATGTGCCAATGTAGTAATCAAAACAAATAGCTCAATGATGACTTTGTAAACATTCAAAGAAAGGAAAAAATAACTGGTTAGGCTGCTTGGATGGTAAGGTATAATGTCTCCTTTGGAAGATCAAAATTATCTCTTTCCCATCTTCCACCCTATCCTACCCCACCTCCAGAGATAGTGAAGTAGATAATTTCTGGAGAATACAATGACCCTTTATGCCTGGCTTCTCTTGTCGGCTAGGGATGCCATCTGTCTCCTACACTATATAAACAATCTCTGCAGGAATCTTCTGATGACCAAACAGATAAGCAAGCTCCAGATTTTCATTCCATCTAGATTAGGTCTCTTGCTTTAATAACTGCAAAGACAAACTTAAGAGCTCTCCTTGTTTGTATGTAATGTGAGTGTCATTTTAAAGAACATACAGCCATCTGTTGGGAGGGGGAAGAGAGGGAGAATCTCTCTACCTCTCTCTCTAGGCAACAGAAGAAATGAGCTCTTGAGGGAATAGGAGAAATAGTAAAAAAGAAAATCATAGTTATAAGGTAAACAAACACATCAAATTTCACCAGGTATAACAAAAGAGTCTACTGATTACACCAAAATATTTTTCCTTTTAAATAACTACAGAAAATTATTCAGAAAAAGACAAGTTTTACACTTTGACAAAGGTATGTGTATAATGAGAACTCAAGAGTTGGCAGGACTCTAGGACAGCGAAAGCAGAGACCTTATCCAGGAAGGCTAAAGGCCCGGGTGAAGTTTGCCTGCCGTCCTCCTCTGACTATACAATGGTCACGATACTTTCCTTCTCCGAGTTTAATATTGACTGAACCCTTAATAACTCTAATCGTGCGCTGTGTTGACTCCAAAAGACTTCCAAGTCGAGAATAACTGCGCCTCTAAAGATGTTCCCGAAACTGATCATAATAAACGAAAAGCAGTCGAGCACTGCTAATGGAGAAGACCAGGCATGGAAGAGCCAGACCTCTGCAGTTGCACGTCCTCGGAAGCGTCTACGTCTAAATCTGCAGCCCCAGTTTCCTCCAGGCCCCAAGCAAGCTCGGGCAGAGGATGTCCACAACACATTCCAAACCAAAAGGAACTGCAGCCTCCTCTCCCTCAAGTGATGCTCAAAGGGACCCAAAAGTCCCAGCTTCTCGGAACCACCAAACCTCAGACACGTCCCGGGCTTCTCCCCGCGTCCCAGGGCAGCGGAAGCAGAATGTCAAATGAATGACCGCGCCGGGGACCGCGCCGGGCGCGAGCGAGGACAACAAAGCCCCCTCCCGCGGCCCTACCTGCGGCGGCCGCACTCACCTGGGCTGGGCCTGCCGCCACCCCCGCGGGCGGGAGCGCGCCCCGCAGTCGCCCGACCCGAGGCTCCGGCGATGTCCGGCCGGTCGGTGGCGCCGCGGAGAAAGCAGGCGGCGGGGGCGCCGCCGCGCGTGCATGCAGCTCGGGGCTGCGGCGGCCGCTGCCTCCGGCCGATCGAGGGACCCGCGGCCGGGACGGGGACGGCGGCGGCGCGGGGCGCGCTGCTCAGCTCTTGCCGCCGCGCCGCGCCGCGGGCCGGGGCTGCGCTCGCCTTTGTGCGGGCATCCTGCGCCCGCGCCGGCTCCCGGAGCTCCCGAGGCGGCTCCGCGCCGCCGCCCACCCCCGGCTACGCCGCGCCCCCCGCGCGACCCGCCGATTGTGTCGAGTCAGCGGCGGCGGCGGGGACGCGCGGAGCCATGGCGCCTGCCGCCCGTGCGCGGGAGGGCGCCCGGCTCCGGGCCGCGGGCTCCCGGGCGTCGCCCGCCAGCAGCGCCGGCCAGCCCGCGCCGCCGCCCTCCCTCCCTCCGTTCCTCCCGCCGCCTCCTCCCGCCGCCGCCCAGGCCCGCTCACCTCCGGCCGCGCCCGCGCCCCTGCCGCCGCGCGCGGGGCCGCATCTGCCCGCACCTCCCGGGCCGCTGGGCTGGGGGACCGCAGGGAGGCGGGGAGGAGGACCGGAGCGCCAGGCGGCCAGACCTCGGCCGGCGGGACCTCCCCGAGGAAGGTGCGCTAGAGCGGGGCGGGTGCAGCTGCGCCGAGGACCAGTCCCGAGGCTGCGGCGGAGCCCCAGCTGCTCCCCGGCGAATCCGCAGCACCGGAGGATTTCCAGAGGCGCGGCGGAGGGCCAAGGAGACCCTCTGAGGTCATGCGGGCAGGACTGTCCCTAAAATCCCACCAGAAAGCTGAGTGGGAGAGTGTCGTGCCTCGGTTTCCCCAACTGCAAGGACAAGACCGTAATACTCGTGTCACCTGCACGGGGTGTGGTCAAGATGAAAAATGGGTTACTGAAAGCGTTCCGGGATATTTGGCTCAAAGAGGGGACTAAAATTAAACGTGGCTGTCTGAATACTTTCGGTTTTCAATGCGTTTCTCCTGAAGCATCGTTCACTCATTCCCACTTAAGAAAAAGAAAAATGTTGAAATGCAAGGCTGCTGCCCTCCGCCCCACCTTGCATAGCATCTATCCAGATATGGGAAAGATTTACCCGATGTTGCAGTTTATACCTATATGGAGGAAGTCCCAAAATAAATCTTCCCCCAAATAATGAATACCTATTCTTTTCTTTTCTTTTTTTTTTTTTTTTTTTTTTTGTATGAGTGCTCAGTATTTTTCATGCCTCTCTGCCCCCCACTTTTCTGGTAACAGTGGTTAATATTTCTTTTGGGAACTGCTCTGCCCCCTCACCCACAATGAGTCTTTGTGGTTCCAGGACACTGGCACCTCCCACTGTCAGACCCCAGTCATCATATTCCAGACCACAGTGATTGGATCTGGGATGAGCATGTTGGTACAGAGAGCCAAGGGATTTTGTTGGATCCGTTCGGGAAACGAAGGTGTTTAAACTAGCATAACTAAATTAGAAGGATATGAACTGGTGGTAACAAGGACAGCCAGTGCTTGTCAATGAAGCCAACTTCAAAGGAAGGCAAGCTGAGGGAGAGTAGGCGATGTCTGACCCCCTCAGGAGGCAAGCGAGTCTGCAGTAAGCTCTGCTCCTGCAGCCAATAAACCCTCTCCCTTTTTATTTCTTCAAATCCGTTTCATTTGTGTTCAGTCACATGTCACAAAACAGCCCTGACTTCTTAGTCCCCTGAATCCCAGGCATCAGTGATGACTCTCTCCCCACCCAAGGTTCAGTTCTGGTTTCTACTACAAAAATAGGGATCCCAGGGGAGCCCACATGATGTTCTCGTTCTACAACTTGGACCCAGCAACCTTACACCTGCAACCCTTGGCCTCCTGTATTGATTTACCACTATGTTACACGCTATCTTTAAACTAAAACACATAAAAATGAAAGATGTAAAGTGGATCACTATTGCTGCCCCAGGTTTAAAGAAGCAAATATTTTCTCACATAGAAAGCAGCCCCAACTATCTTTTTTTTTTTTTTTTTTTTTTTTTGCAGAACTGGGGATTGAACCCAGGGTCATTCTACCTCCAAGTTACACCCCCGGCCCTATTTTTTATACTTTATTTTGAAACCGGGTCTCACGAAGTTGCGGAGGGCCTCACTAAGTAGCTGAGGCTGGCCGCGAACCCAGATCCTCCGGTCTCAGCCTCCCAAGTACTGGGACTACAAGCGGCCCCAACTATCTTTAAAACTTTCAACAATCATTGTAAAGCACCAAGTAACATAAATAGCAAGATCTTGGACTTGCGAAGATCTGCAAAGTTTAGGTTCTTTCATATTACACTCCCAGGGCCCAATCACCATGACCCAATGTGGGTCTTCCCATCACAGGCTCTCTGACAGGTTCTCCCCTTGCCTTTTCTTGACCCATTCCCATTAAGAACTCAGTACTTCATAAGCTGGTCAATTCTGCTTTGAAACAAGCCTAACATTAGAAAGTAGTTCTTTATTCAATCAAAATGCTCTTTCCACCTGACAAGACCCCAAGCACTAAAGAAAAACTTGAGAACCACTTGAAATGACGCTTTTCCAAGACTTTTCCACTGCTTGCATGACAGTGTCTAGACCCTTTGTCGTCCTAGGCTAGCACCTTCCTATGGGTGTGCTCAGGTGCAGGAATGCTCTTACTGAAGCACAGCCGCTAACGCTAAACCCAAAGGCAGATTCCAAGGAACTTAAATTTAAGACACTTTCCAATACCCCAGGAGGAGCCCTAGAAACATATATGTTTATAAAGACTTATATGGTCTTATATGTTTGTAAAGACTTCAAAAGTAAGATACTTTAATCTCAAGAGGTTTTTCTTTCTGGAGGGGAGAAGTGCTGGGGGTTGAACCCAGGGGCATTCTACCTCCAAGCTACACCCTCAGTCCTATTTTATTTTTTACTTTGAAATAGGGTCTCGCTAAGTTGTTGAGAGCCTTGTTAAGTTGCTAAGGCTGGCTTTGAACCTCCTGTCTCAGCCTCCCTAGTACTGGGATTATAGGCATATGCCACCACGCCAGGCACAAAGGTTTTCTTTTTTGTTTTGTTTTGTTTGTTTTTGTGGTACTAGGGATTGAAATCAGGGGCATTCTACCTCTGAGCTACACCCCCAGCCTGTATTTATTTATTTATTTATTTTTTATTTTTATTTTAGGGTCTCACTAAGTTGCTAAGGCTGGTCTCGAACCTGTGATCCTCCTGTCTCAGCCTCACAAGTACTGGGATTACAAGCATGTGCCATCATGCCGGGCTCAAAGGTTTTTAATGAATTGAATGTTGTGTTCCCCAAATTCATGTTGGAAACCCCAATGTGATGGTGATAAGAGGTGGGGCCTTTGGGAGCTACTTAAATCATGATGGTGGAGCCCTCATGAGTGAGATTTGTACCCTTCACCCTCTCTCTCCCACGTGAGGATACAATGAAAAGATGGCAGTCTGCAACCAGAAGCAGGCTCTTACCAGCATCCGACCATGCTGGCACCCTGATCTCAGACTTCTAGCCTTCAGAACTGTGGAAAATAAAGTTCTGTTTTTTATAAGCCACCCAGTCTATGATACTTTGTTATAGCAATCTCTTTTCATGCTAACTTCCCCTTTGTTTTAATTGCCCTCAGGTCTGGAAGAATTTGGAATGGTTGAAGGCATTTTGGGGGTGTGGCTAATGGGAAGTTGATCAAGGGAAATAAATGCATGTGATCTCAGCCAGGTGCGGTGGCACACGCCTGTAATCCCAGTGCTTGGGAGGCTGAGACAGGAGGATCACAGGTTCAAGGCCAGCTTCCACAAGTTAGCAAGACCCTCAGCAACTTAGCAACACCCTGTTTAAGAGATTAAAAAAAAAAGGTATGGGGGTATAGCTGAGAGGTAGAATACTCCTGGGTTCAATCCCTAGTACCAAGAAAAAAATAAGATAAAATGTATTTGGTCCCTGGGCATTTGAAACCCCTTGTGATAGTGACACCTCTTCTGACTGCTCCAAGGCTTGCAATCACCTGGGCTGCTTGGTGTTGTGACACAAAGGTAGAGGGTCAGAAATCATATTGCCAAACAAACGCATACTTCAGGACCTAGCACCAAACAATATGGGTAGTGGATTAATGATATTTGAAATCTATGAATCCAGAATTAGGATATGGAAATTCCTCCCACAACTTATTCTTTATATGTGAAAGAAATTTTATAGATACTTTCCAAATTTGACAAAAATCCTAAAAATGTATGTGACTTTGCCAATAGCGCATTGCATGCTAGAAAGGAACGCTTCTATGCTATCAATAATCAAAACAAACTTTGATCAACTTTGCTAGAGGAAAGAGCAAAATATCTGTTAACTCTATAGAACATAATGTGATAATTTTTTAATATGAAAAAGAAGTCAGAGCCAAAATGCATAGGAAAAAATATCATAGAGGTGTCAGGCAGTTCATTAAATGTACAATTTGTTGTGATTTTTTATTCTAAATAAGTATTATGTTTTGTACCTACTTTTGTATGTGTAATGTGGTTTTTTTCTTCTTTTTCTTAAAGAGTGCCCTGAATTATATTATCTTCAGTTCCATAAAACCTGGATCTGTCCCTAGTTGAACTTGATACTGTATGGTCTAATCAGTAAAGCATTCAGGGAGTTGGAACTTCCAATGGAAAAAATTACTAATTTAAGAACAATATTGCCCTAAGACAACCATGTATACATACACACAGCACTTGGTGAGCTTTCCCCCGACTCCCTCCCCACTCCCCCTCTTCCCCATACATGATATTGAGATTGGCATTGGTATCCTCATTACCAATGGACATTGTTTCCCTCATTAATTCTCCCTATGCCCCCCCAGCCCCCTAGACCACCTCTCTCACACCACTGGGGTTTCTCTTACAACCATTTCTATAATATTTCATCTATCAACCACCATAAGGGAATGAGCAAGTACTCCATGTAACTAGGGAATTAGGGGCATGAAATATATTCTTTGATATATTATAACTTGTCTGTCTTTTTGAAGGAAGTATACCAAACATAATTGACTTATTATTTTCATAGTAGTTATCAGTTATTTACCATGCTGTGATTCACTGATGCCCTTAGGACCTTGTAGGTATAAGTGATTTTGTCCCTAAACTACATAGCTTCAGCCTACTTTAGATTTGTTGTTATTGTAGTTTAAAAGTAATCTTTCCCCATCGAAGAATTGTCTTGTTTTAGAATATGATTTTATGAACTTTATTCACTCGTTTATACAAAAAGGTTAAGTGTTTCAGAAATTAATACAAAGGTATGACTGGAGTGTGAATAAATTTGGGATTCCATTGCAAAGCCATTATCACTATTAATACTTCAGCAGGTTTTTTGTGTTTTGTTTTGTTTGACTGTGATTTGATCTTTCCTGGTTGATAACAAAAACATTTTTTTACAAGCCAAACAAAAAATACCGTATTGGTAAAATTAATTTTAATAGTTTAAAGAGTCTAAGTAGATGAATTCTCAACTTTTTTCATTTAAAAAGGCTCAGATTCCCACATTTTCTCCACACTGCCAGCTAGTGCCTTGGAGAGAAGGTGGTCATGGCAGCTTACGCAATTACGTGGCAGGAGCTGGGTTGCCGTATCCAGATGTCTACATGGCTTCCTTGGTGTGTGGGCCTCCTGGGAGTAGCCATCTGGGTTGCCCTGACTCGGGACCGTTGATTGGTCCTGCCTCTGGCTATTCAGCTGGTGGCTGCTGTTTGAAACCTGTGGCTACGGTGACTCAGCATTTGATTTCTCAACTTACACTGGGACCAGTGTTGCTTCCTGGCTGAGTTGGCCTCTTCATAGTTGCTGCTGCTGCTGCTGCTGCTGCTGCTGCTGCTGCTGCTACTATAGACTCCTCTAAATTTCAGTCATGTGTGCCATCTGCTCCATAGCCCTCAGTAAAGTTCAACCTAGGGGTGCTCTCTGCCTAACTACAGCACTGCACCTCCTGAATTTACTTTATGGTGCCATAGGGCATTCCATGAGATGATATTTACTAACCCTGAAATAGAAATCAAAGCAAGAGTCCCAGCTCTAACATATCCACCCCTCTGCGTCAAAGCCCGGAGAGGCAATATACATACATACATACGTACATACATACATATATATACATACATACATACATACATGTGCCAGTATTAAAAATTTGCCCTGGTATTGATTTCCAATAAAATGTAAAAGGCAGTCATTCAGGCAGGAAGAAGTGGCAGCTTGACCTGTTACACTTCAGACTCCCTTTATCCTAATGATTAACCCATAGTAAGAATGTAAAGATAATTAAAGCCTTTTAGCCTTAGGAATACATAGAGTCAAGCCTTTAGCCCTAAAAGTATATAGAAACAACAAAAAGCCCTAAGATCACAGTCACTCTGCCTGGAGCATTTTAAAACCATAAAGATAACAAGGGCCTTATGCCTTCCTCTTAGAAATTACACACAGCTGCAATGGCTACAACTAGTGCCTCTCTGTTTACCTCCTATTCTTTATGATTCAACCTTAGTAAACTCCATGAGTCACTTCAAAGCACCCCTAATTGATGGGCAACCAATACAGCCCAATACAATAGAGGTAGAAAAAGGTAAATTATTGACCCCTGCACTTACTAAGTGCACCGTCTGGAGACAAGAAGGCACCACCTGCCTAAGAAATAAGTTACTAGCCCGTTGCCTTGGTAACATGGATAAGAACATACCAATGTAAAACTATATTTAAGCGCTGGGGTCAGAGGGAGGGGCAAAGTTCCATTTTTGGGCTCTCCAGCGTGTCTTCCAGGCATGCTGCTTTTCTTCTCTTTCCTTTCTATTTCCTACTGACTTTGTAATCAAATTTTGTTTAATCTACAACCAAGCTGCCTATTAGTTTTAATTTCCCGATTAAGCAAATTTTATCTGAATGGAGGAAAA
Source organism: Glis glis (assembly GCA_004027185.1). Classification (NCBI taxonomy): domain Eukaryota; kingdom Metazoa; phylum Chordata; class Mammalia; order Rodentia; family Gliridae; genus Glis; species Glis glis. The sequence continues at coordinate 26,776 of PVJS01005595.1, forward strand.
GAGCCCACAGTGCCACTCCCACTGTAACAATACATATATATATATATACATATATGTACTGGGGATTGAACCTAGAGGCATTCTACCTCTAAGCCCAACCACCAGTCCTATTATATTATTATTATTATTATTATTATTATTATTATTGGTACTGGGGATTGAACACAGAGGTATTCTACCTATAAGCTAGCTATACCCCCAGCCCGATTTTATTTGGAAACAGGATATCACTAGGTTGCTGAGAGCCTCACTAGGTTGCCAAGGCTGGTTTTGAACCTGCGATCCTCCTGTCTCAGATTCCCAAGTACTCGGATTACAAGTATGTGCCACCATACCCGGCTCCCCCAGCCCTATTTTATTTTGAAACAGGGTCTCACTGAGTTGCAGAGAGCCTAAGTTGAGGCTGAGGCTGGTCGTGAACCTGCGATCCTCCTTTCTCAGCCTCCCAAGTACTGGAATTACAGGCGTGCACCACCACGCCCAGCTGAGGCAGTGTTTTTTGAGTAATACATCTGTTGCACTGTGGGTGTGGAGAGTAGGCTGTGCCTTGCTGTGAGTTACTCCGTGATGTATGTTGCGCATTCGTTTTCAGTCTGTGCCTGGCTCTGAGTTACTCCGTTTTGTAAAGCAGTGGTTTGTCATGAGTTTCTCCATTTTCAGTTCAAGTGTGGAGGTAGAATGAATCTACACCTTGTTTGTACGAGTCAACCATCTGCCCAGCACAACCATAAGGCACAAACTGATACATAACTTATTCTTGCCAACTCATCAAACTAAGTCAGGAGAACCTGGATATGTGGGCGTCCCAAATCATATCAGAAGCACCAGACACAGGAGCTTATCAGCCTCACCAGCCTCGCCATAACCCCTCATCTAAGACCCATAGAAGGAGGAGGCCCCAAAGACTGGACACAGTGGCACGCTGACCCCATCACCTGGTTCTTCGTCACAAGCCTATCCCAGGAAAATTGCCACAGCAACAAACCTCCGATTCTTTGTCCCTGAGCTTCGCAAGCCCCAGCATGGTTTCTCCTGCCCATGACAATGATGCACTTGAAGCTGACACTCTGAAACTGGCATCTCTGCAGACCCTCGCCTTCATAACTCTGTGGAATTGGTTTATTAAAGCCCTTATCTTACCACCTACAGTGATTCTTTGCATTCATATCTGCTCTCTGCCTTTGCTCTTACACAGCATCCTATAACCCTGTGGCTGCCTTCACCCTTTCTTAGTCTTTCTGTAACCTGTACATATTATTGTGTGAAGTATGATATATGGCTTAAGTTTTTGTTTTTGTTTGTTTGTTTGTTTGTTTTGTTTTTGGTACTGGGGATTAAACCCAGGGTCATGCTACCTCTGAGATACACCTCCAGCCCTATTTTATTTTTTAATTTTGAAAACAGGGTCTTGCTAAGTTGCTGAGGGTCTTACTAAGTTGCCAAGACTAGCCTTGAACCTGTATTCCTCCTGTCTCAGCCTCACGAGTGCTGGAATTACAGGCATGTTAATTTTATAGATATCAGAAATTAAGATTGGAATAGACTAAAAGAATTTGATTGTCTGGTTTATGACTACCAGGTGACCCACAAGTACTTGATGGATAACAACTGACCAAAGTGGTGTAGCTTGTGAATTTATTGTTACTCAATAAATTCTGACATTGTAAAAGACACAGATGTGTTTGTTCTATGTTGATGGCATGACTCATTCATGACAGTGGGCCTCTCCTATCTCTGTATGCCTTCTTTTTCTATGATCCACTATAACTGGTAGAGACATCTTTTCTTTTACTCCTTTCTTTTACCTGTCTTCCTGGAATTTTCTCTGGCAACATGTATAGCCTTAGGGCTGCACAATGCCTTTACAGCATGTGCTCTTCCCCAACCTGAGCCTCATTGCTAACCCTTACAGAGGTAAGAATGGTGGACAAGAGGTCTGCTTACCAATGAAGGAAACTAAATCGAGGAGATCTTTAAATAATATTCTCCTAGCATCATTGACAAAGGATACTGAATTTCTCAATAACTTCAACATATAATTTCTCATTTTAGGAATTAGTTCCTTGTGGGTGGGGGGCGGTACTGGAGATTGGACCCAGAGGCACTCTACCTCTGAGCTGTACCCCCAGCCCTATTTTATTTGAAAACAGGGTCTCACTAAGTTTCTGAAGCTGGCTGCGAATCTGTGATCCTCCTGTCTCAGCCTCCCAAGTATTGGGATTACAGGCATGTGCCACCATGCCCAGCTAAATTAGTTCCTTTTATTCCAACTTAATGGATGAAAAAATTGAAGCATAGAAAGGCTGTCATTTGCCAGGAGCACCACTAAGTCTCTGACCTTGTGTCCAATATTCTTTTGAACATGACATACCATCTCTTTGGTTAAAATAAGATAGCTTTTATATTGCTCCTTAAGTTTTAAACACCTAAGATGAATCCCACTCTCGTTCAAATCACTCATCTGCTTGCATTTCTTTTGAATTTTAAAAATATTTTTCCATTTTAGTTTCTTGCTTTCTTGTTGTTTTCAGCATTTGGCAGGGGAGATTGAACCCAGAGGCACTCTAACTCCAAGCTGCACCCCAGCCCTTTTTATTTTATACTTTGAAACAGAGTTTGCTAAGTTGCTGAAGGTCTTGCTAAATTACTGAGACTGACCTCAAACCTGAAATCCTTCTGTCTAAGCCTCCCAAGTATGTTTTCAGCATCTTTCTTAACACTATCAACCCTTATAGTATTTTCAATAATAGTCATATAGGAAGAGTCCCATATCACTTTTTGACTGAATATATCTTTTTATAATTTCTTGGGATGAGAAGTCAAAATAAATTTAAAGATGTAGAAAAAGATCCCCCCAAAGGATAATATTTTTGCTGTACATCTAAGAAATACTGTGAATGCTCTGATAGTTCAATATGTATTATTTGCATATTTTTATTGATGGACCAATAAGTCAGGTGAACTCAGCCTTTCAACTTGACTTAAAATTTCAACCCCAAACATACTTCTGTATGTTGAGAAGACTGTGGGAGATGCTAAAGCTTTTGGCCAGAGAAAAGACATCATTCCCAGAAGCTGTATCATTACGGAAACTTGTGCCAAGAAGTTTGTGTTGTGCTTTAGTTCAAGGTCTCACAAAGGTGATACAGCAATTAATCTAAGAAGACTTGGAGTGAAGCAGAAGCACAGAAAATACATTGTGAAATTAAAAGCAAGCAAGGGTGAAGTCCTAGAAGAATAATATAAAGTAGAAGAAGTTTAATCATGGTGCCTTTTTAAGTGTTATTCTTCATTCATGTCATGGCGGCCAATGTCATACCACATACAATTTATCCTTTGACACTGTTTTCTCTGTATGCCAAAAACAACCCTCCAGAGACCCAAGTGTCGTGCTCCTCTGCCTTGCTTTGTGTCCTGGGAGGCTTACCCCCGTGGACTGCCCGACAAGCTCTCTTGTCCTCTGGCACTGGTGAAGATTGGAGGGGAGGGAGAGAGAAAGGTTGGAGTGCCCCCCATACACACACACATATGCACATTCCCTCCTTGACTTGGAGATGCCGTTCCTGCATCCCCTATCAGACAGTCCACCTTCCACTCCTCCAGCCCTCCTGGACTCCGGGGACACGCCTTTTCTGGTCCCTTTGTGCCTATGGTTAACAGCAGCTTTCCAACGTTGCTTGGGTGCCTTTACATTCCTGGTTAGTTTTCTTAACCCTGCCCAAGCCTCTGAGAATCGACCCCTCATGACATTCCCTACAACACTGCAGCTCAGCATGCTTTCTATGTTCCCCTGGGTGCCTGACTGGCGTTCTTTCTCAGGATATTTACACTTTGAGAAATGATAGATTCAGACACAGTCAGAAGTACATTTGGACTAGACAGTCTTTACAGTTCAGATCAATAGACTTCAGGTCAGTGGAGCTCCAGTCAATTGCCATCAAGTAATTTCAGACGAAGCCTTACTCAGAGTTTTTACCTTTCTTTTGAAAGTTTAAAAATTTCAATTCTATCAATTCCCCTGGAGATACCAGAACCATTGGGAATCTCTTTGTGTCAAACATACTCATAGGATACTGAGTTTTACTTCCAAAGTACCATTTATTAACCTATAGGATAGAAGAGAATCTCTGATATCAGGGCTGTTAGGCCATCAGCTCAGGGCTCTGCCTTCTGGTAGATAATATCATCTAGAGTCTCAGATGATATTACAGATCAGATGTTTGTATCACAGCAGTAGAGTTAGAACTAGAGGCATTGGGGATTTTTAAGGGATTTTTTCCATGAACTTTCATATGAAATGCTTTTGTACATTTGAGGTATATTCCTACATTTAAAAAAAAAAACAGCATTTGCTATCCGGTCCAAGATGGCAACTAAGAGAGACACCACATTACCACCTCTCTGCAACTTCGGTCTCAATTGCTGTGAAAGCAACTTCTCGACAGGAGAAGAAAAGCAACAAAAACTTGAACTAAACAACAAAAAATTTGAAACGTGACAGAATCAAAGCCAGAAGACAAACGAGGAAAGTAAAAAGCTCCGAGCACCTTGCCTAAGGAAAAGCGGCAGCGCCATCTTGGCCGGACCACCCCAGCCGCTACCGGCATTGCGGCTTCCACACGTCGCCAGCAGAGAAGCCAGAGACCTGTTGTGAGTTCAGCTGCAGATCAGCAGAGACAAAAGCAAGCAGCGGCTCCTCCACACTCAACACACCAAACGGCGGCGGCTATAGCAGCTGCAGCACTGCCATCTTAGCAGGACCTTACCGGTGGCTACCAGCATTGTGGCTTCTACACAAGACCAACGGAGACACCAGTGACCTGTTGTGAATCCAGCAACTGCAGAATAGCAGCAGCGAAGGCGAGCAGCGACTCGCTCCACACACGACACAGTCCTGAACTGCTGCGTCGGCAGAAGCGGCAGTGGCACCATCTTGGTCAGACTGCACCGGAGGCTACTGGCATTGTGGCTTCTGCAGACCACCAACAAAGAAGACAGGGAGCTCTTCTAAAACCAGCACTGCAGAGCATCAGCGACAAAAGCGAGCTGCAGTTCAATCCACACTCGGCAGAGTCGCCAGTGCCCGGAGGCCTGACCAGAACCTGCGGCCATGGCTGAGCCCACCTCCTCCCCTAGAGATTAAGAGCAGCGCTCAACAAGACCGTAACTCACAGGGTCTGAGACTGTGCGGATTACCCCAGTGGAGGTGGGAGTGGGGTCTGCTGTGGGACGCGGTAGACGCATGGATAAGCAGACAGTCCCTGGCAACATTTGGGTGGGACAGACTTGCAGCCCGCGGGTCGTAGCGCCCTTACAGAGTCCCCGGGGATCACCACAGGACATACAGCTGTGGTGCCTGGGGAAAAATTGGACCAAACCAGCCCTGTCTGTGGAAAGCGTGGAGTTCCGTGTTTGCACGGAATCAGGTCAAAGCAACATCTGCTGCTTCCATAGGCAAAGAGAGACACAAGTCCGGGGCTCCCTGTTGGTGACACCGGCCATAGGTGTAGATAGAGAGAGACATAGGGACAGCCCAAGGGGAGACCATGGAGATCGACGCTTGCAGTGAGAGAGGCAATAGCGGCACTGGTCGCCTGCACAGGTAGTGAAAGGTACCAGGCAAGGGTCCCCATCACTGAAGAAGACCAAGAATTGGACCTGCAAATGAACATTATACCGAGAAAGTGAGAATAACCATTCAGTAAAGGCTATTCACCTTTAAGGCTCACGTAGTAGCAACTATCTACCTCCAGGATAAAGAAACTATAAAGGGAGAGGGATTAGACATAGTAAACCTACAGAATGAGAGAGAGAGAGAGAGCTGCCAAAAGCAACAAAGGTATAAACATAAGAAACCTGAAATCATGAAAAGGAAGAATAGCAAAGAAACAATGAGCCCCCACAATCCCACAACAACAGAACCCACCAACACAGAAGTGCAAAGATTGCCAGAAGGACAATTCAGTACTTTAATAGTAGAAATGATACAGGATTTCCGAAAAGAATTCAGAGAGAGCCTGAAAGTAATGAAGGATCAAATAAACAAAGAATCTGACACTCTGAACAGGAATCAAAAAGAAGCTCTGAAGGAAGTGAAGGATGCAATAATTGAAATGAAGGCATCAATACAGACCATCAACAATAGACTAGACCACATGGAAAGCAGAATCTCATTCTTAGAAGATGACCTCTCCAAAAATGAACACATAGTATATAAATTAGAAAAAACAATTCGATAGCATGAATTGGACATTGAAGAGATCTCAGCCAGTCTTAAAAGAGAAAACCTAAGAATAATAGGCATAGAAGAGGGATTAGAAGCTGAAACTAAAGGAATCAATATATTCAGAGAAGTAATATTAGAAAATTTTCCAAACATAGACAAAAAGGTCGACAGACAGGTACAGGAAACATATAGGACCCCTAATAGACAAGATCAGAGAAGAGATTCACCACGCCACATAATAATCAAATTGACTAATGTAGAGGCCAAGGAGAGAATCCTAAAGGCAGCGAGAGTAAAACACCAAGTAACATTCAGAGGCAAACCAATAAGAATCAATCCCAACCTTCCAAACCAAATCATGAAAGTCAGGAAGGCCTGGAGCGACATAATCCACACTCTGGAAGAAAACAACTTCCAGTCAAGATTTATCTACCCAGCAAAGATATCTATCAAATTTGATGGTGAAGCCGGGCGTGGTGGCGCACGCTTGTAATCCCAGTACTTTGGGAGGCGGAGACCAGAGGATCCGGGTTCGCGGCCAACCTCAGCGCACATGCGCGCGCGCACATGATTTATCTCTCTCTCTCTCTCTCTCCTCTCTCCTCTCTCTCTCTCTCTCTCACTCTCTCTCTACCTAGTGAGGCCTTTTGCAACTTTGTGAGACCCGGTTTCAAAAATAAAGCATAAAAAAATAGGGCCGGGGGCGTAGTGCGGAGGTAGAACGCCCCTGCGTTCAATCCCCGGTACCGCAAAAAAAAAAAAAATAAATAAAATAAATTTGATGGTGAAGTAAAAACCTTCCATGACAAACAGAAGCTGAAAGACTTTATGTCTTCCAAACCAGCACTAGAGAAAAATACTCAAAAAGATTTATCACAAGGAAGAAATAATAAGGAAATGCCAGAACCAGAGAAACAGTGATTACCATCAAACAAACAACTAGGCAAAGAACAAACACTACCTTGAACAGAAATTAAAACTCAAAATGTTAGGAATGAAAACCCATCTCTCAATAATCACACTGAATATAAATGGCCTCAACTCCCCCCATCAAAAGACAGAAGGTGGCAAAATGGATTAAAAATCACAATCCATTTATATGCTGCCTGCAAGAAACACACCTTACAAGTAAAGATACACAAAAACTAAAGGTGAAGGGATAGAGCAAGGTAATCCACACTAACGGAACTCAAAAACAAGCAGGAGTAGCAATTATGATATCAGACAAATTAGACTTCAAACCTAAACTTATCAGAAGAGACAAAGAAGGTCATTTGTCATGGTAAAAGGAACAATCCAGCAAGAGGATATAACAATAGTCAACATTTATGCCCCAAACATAGGTGCAACCACTTTCATAAAAGAAACTCTTTGTGACATTAAATCACACATAGATCACAATACAATAATATTGAGAGACTTCAACACCCCTCTCATACCACTAGATCGACCTTGAAGACAAAAGGTCAGTAAAGATGCCTCAGACTTAAGGAACACCATAAACCAAATGGACCTAGTAGACACATACAGAATATTCCACCCAACTACAGAGCTGAATTCACATCTTTTTCAACTGCTCATGGAACCTTCTCTAAAATAGACCATATCCTAGGCCACAAAGTGAATATTAGCAAGTTCAAAAATTGTGACATAATCCCCTGCGTCTTTTCAGACCATAATGGAATGAAACTAGAAATCAACTATAAGAAGACCCAGAGAAACCTCATAAACATGTGGAGACTGAACACCACACTGCTGAATGAGGAATGGGTCAAAGAAGAAATAAGGGGAGAAATCAAGGAATTCCTAGAAACAAATGAAAACACAGACACAACACATCAAAATCTCTGGGACAGCTGGGCGTGGTGGCGCAAGCTTGTAATTCCAGTACTTGGGAAGTGGAGACCAGAGGATCCAGGTTTGCAGCCAGCCTCAGCTACTTAGTGAGGCCCTCCGCAACTTTGTGAGACCTGGTTTCAAAATAAAGTATAAAAAATAGAGCTGGGGGTGTAGCTTGGAGGTAGAACACCCCTGGGTTCAATCCCCGGTACCACACACACAAAAAAAAGTCTCTGGGACACCCTGAAGGCAGTATTAAGAGGAAAATTCATAGCACTGAGTACCCACATAAGAAGAACAGAAAATCACCAAATAAATAACCTAATGATACACCTCAAAGCCCTTGAAAAACAGGAACATTCTAACCCCAAAGCCAGTAGAAAACAGGAAATTATTAAAACCAGAGCAGAAATCAATGATGTAGAGAATAAAAAAAATACAAAAAATCAACAAAACCAAAAGCTGGTTCCTTGAAAAAATAAACAAGATAGATAAACCACTAGCCAACCTAATTAAAAGAAAGAGAGAATCAACCCAAATTACTAAAATAAGAGATGAAAAAGGTGATATCACCACCGACAGCATGGAAATCCAGAGGATTATCAGAAACTACTTTGAAAAACTATACTCCAACAAAACAAAAAACCTAGAAGAAATTGACAAATTTCTAGACACCTACAACTTTCCTAACTTGAATTAAGGAGATATAGAAAATTTAATTTGACCAATAGCAATCAAAGAGATTGAAGCAGCAATAAGGAGCCTACCATCAAAGAAAAGCCAAGGTCCAGATGGTTTCCCAGGCGAATTTTATAAAACCTTTACAGAAGAACTAATCCCAATACTTCTCAATCTATTCTGTGAAATAGAAAGAAACGGTACTCTCCCAAATACATTCTATGAAGCCAACATCACATTGATACCAAAACCAAATAAAGACAGTTCAAGAAAAGAAAACTACAGACATATATCGTTGGTGAACTTAGACGCAAAACTTCTAAACAAAATACTAGCAACGCGCATTCAAAACCACATCACGAAAATCATACATCATGACCAAGTCAGGTTCATCCCAGGGATGCAAAGCTGGTTCAACATACAAAAAACAATCCATGTAATCCACCACATAAACCAAACTAAAGGCAAAAATCACATGATCATTTCAATAGATGTTGAAAAATCATTTGACAAAATCCAACACCCATTCATGATAAGAATTCTGCAGAGAATCAGAATAGAACCTCAACATACCTCAACATCATAAAGGCAATATACAATAGGCCCACAGCCAACATCATACTGAATGGGGAAAAACTTCGAGAGTTCCCCTTAAAAACAGGAACAAGACAAGGATGTCTGCTGTCACCACTCCTTTTCAATATAGTACTTGAGACTCTAGCAGAGCAATAAGGTAAGAGAAGGAAATAAAAGGAGTACAAATAGGAAAAGAGGAACTGAAACTATCTCTATTTGCAGATGACATGATATTATACTTAGAAGATCCAGCAAAGTCAACCAAAAGGCTCATAGAACTGATCAACAAATTCAGCAAAATATCTGGATACAAAATCAATCTTAAAAAATCAGAAGCTTTTCTGTATGCCAACCATAAATCCACTGAAAAAGAAATCCAGAAGACATTTCCACTCACAATATCCCCCAAAACAATAAAATACTTGGGAATAAACCTAACCAAAAAGGTAAAAGACCTTTACAAGGAAAATTTTAAGACATTGAAAAAAGAAATTGAAGAAGATCTTAGAAGATGAAAAGATCTCCCATGCTCTTGGGTAGGCAGAATAAATATCATCACAATGGCCATTCTTCCAAAAGTGCTCTACAGATTCAATGCAATACCCATTAAATTACCAAAGTCATTCTTTGCTGACATAGAAAAACCTGTCCTTAAATTCATTTGGAACAACAAAAAACCCAAAGTAGTTCTCAGCAACAAGAACCATGTAGGAGGCATCATAATACCTGACTTCAAACTATACTACAAAGCCATAGTAATAAAAACAGCATGGTATTGGCACAAAAGCAGACACATAGACCAATGGAGCAGAATAGAAGACTCCGAAACAAATCCAGACACCTACAGTCAATTGATTTTTGACAAAGGGGCTAAAATCATCCACTGTAAAAAAGATAGCCTCTTCAACAAATGATGCTGGCAAAACTGGCTAACCATATGCAGAAAAATAGAAATAAACCCCACTTTCTCATCTTGTATGAGAGTCAATTCAAGATGGATCAAAGACCTAGAAATCGGACCAGAGACCTTGCAGCTACTTGAAGAGGGCATAGGTCCAACACTTCAACACATAGGCACAGGTAAAGACTTCCTCAACAAGACCCCAAAGGCACAGGAAATTAAAAGGAGGATCAATACGTGGGATTGCATTAAACTGAAGAGCTTTTGTGCAGCAAAGAAAACAATCAAGAACCTCAACAGAGAGCTGACAGAATGGGAGAAAATTTTTGCCAGCTACCCCTCTGACAGAGGACTCATATCTAGAATATACAGAGAACTTAAAAAAATCACCACTAAAAAAACAAATAACCCAATCAAAAAATGGGCGAGTGAACTAAATAGACACTTCACAGAAGAAACACAAATGGCCAATAAATGTATGAAAAAATGTTCAACATCATTAGCAATCAGAGAGATGCAAACCAAAACTACCCTGAGATTTTACCTAACCCAATTAGAATGGCAATCATTAAAAACACAAACAACAACAAATGCTGGCAAGGATGTGAAGAAGTAGGAACTCTAATACGCTGTTGGTGGGATTGCAAATTAGTGCAACCACTTTGGAAAACAGTGTGGAGGATCCTCAGAAGAATGGGAATGAACATACAATATGACCCAGCAATACCACTTCTAGGCATCTACCCAAAAGAACTGAAACCAAACTACCAGACTAATGCATGTGTATCTATGTTTATAGCTGCACAATTCATAATTGCCAAACTTTGGAACCAGCCAAGATGCCCATCAACTGATGAATGGATTACAAAACTATGGGATATGTACACAATGGAATTTTACGCAGCCATAAAGAAAAACAAAATTACATCATTTACAGGGAAATGGAGGAAACTGGAGAACATTAAGTGAGATTAGTCAGTCACAAAGAGTGAAAAGTTGGATGTTCTCCCTAATATGTGGAAGCTAGGGAGAATGGGACTTAGAAGGGACTCCAGACAAAGGAGAAAACTTTAAATGAGCAAGAAGGGGACCTAACTGAGGGAGATGGGAGGGGGATAAGAGGGAAACACACTAATGTACATGATGTATACACACAAATTTATCAGAGTCAATTACTATGCTGAGCAAGAAAAGGAGGGAAGGGGGAGGGAATTGGGTGGGGTTTGAGGGAGAGCTAAATGAGCTATGTGTGCATGCATGCTTCTGATACCCTGATACTTATCAAAGTGTATAACTACAATGCACCAATAAATGAATATATTTTAAAAACTTAAAAATTAAAAAACGGCATTCATGTAAAATACTATACAGTAATGAGGATGAACAAATTACAACTTAACAATTTGGGTGAATCTCACAAGCATAATGTTGAGTGAAAGAAGACAGATACAAAAAAGCATATGTTGTATGATTCCATCTATGCACATACAAAACAAGTAAAGCCAATTGATGCTATTAGGAGTCAGAATAGTGGTTACTTTGGGTGGGGGGTGGGGTATGGCTGAAATAGAGCCATGGGTGGGACATGGGAAGCTAGTGATGCTCTCTTAATCTGTTAGCTCTACAGGTGAATACATTTGTGAAAATTTATTGATCTGTACATTCTTAATAAGAATGTAGTTTTATATTTATATTACATGTCAATAAAACATTTAGGAAATTACCAGTACCACTTTCAGCATCAGAGATTGCCCTCCTTTGGACAATGCTATAGACCCACTGACCAATCACCACCCAACTGTGTTTCTCATTGGTACTATTTGACAGTACCGAAAGCTTCCATCATGATATTATCTCAAATAAGAAATACAATGCACCAATAAATGAAATGAAATAAAAAATAAAAATAAAAATAAACAAATAAATAAATAAGAATGTCCAACATCACAACTACTTCGCATCAGCATCTTATACTTGTTGGATGTCTTCCAGATAATAACACTCTGGTCTCCTTCAAAAAATGCATAGAAATCATTTCCTAGGCTGGGCTATTTCCACAGAGAGTTCCATTGATGTATTTTGTTGCTGCTGTTGTACTAGGGATTGAACCCAGGGGCATTCTACCACTGATCTACACCCACCCACAGCCCTTTTATAATTTTTGTTTGTTTGTTTTGAAATAGGGTCTCAGTAGGTTGCTGAGAGTCTTGCTACATTGCTGAAGCTGTCCTCAAACCTGCAATCCTCCTGTCTCAGCCTCCCAAGGACTGGGAATACAGGCATGTGCCACCATGCCCAGCTTATGTGTCTTCTTGATATATCAGAATAGTCATTTATAACCAGATATGTGCTTTGGGATCTCACTCCACTACAGAGTCAAAACATCTATACTTAGAGTCTCTGCTATGATCTGACTGCTTGTGCCTTCCCAGAATTCTTATGTTGAAACTTAGTCACCAAAGTGATAGTAGTAGGAGATGGGCCTGTCCAAGATGGTCAGGTTATGAGGGCCGAGCATTATCAACAAGCGCCTGGGAAGTCTGTTTGCCCTTTCACCATGTGATGATGCAGCGAGAAGGCACCATCTCTGAGTCAGGAAATGGGCTCTTACCAGATAACGAACCTGCCAGTGTCTTGATCTTGGCCATTTCCACCTCCAGAGCTGTAAGAAACAAATTTATGTTGTTTATAAGCTACCCGCTTTATGGTGTTTTATTATAGCAGCCCAAACAGACTACAACAGTCTCCCACTTTCTTGTCATACAATTTTTGAGACTGTATCTTCTCTTATTTAAAAACTACTTTCCAGGACAGGTGTGGTGGCCCTTGCCTGTAATCTCAGTACTTGGGAGGCTGAGACAGAAGGATTGCAGGTTCAAGGCCAGCCTCAGCAGCTTAGTGAGACCCTTTTTCAAAATTAAAAAAAAAATTTAAAAAGGGAGTTGGGGGTATATCTCAGAGGTAGAATACCCCTGGGTTCAATCCCCAGTACCAAAAAAATAAAAAATAAAAAAATGAATAAAAACTGCTTTCCTGCCGGGCATGGTGGCGCACGCTTGTAATCCCAGTACTTTGGGAGGCAGAGACCAGAGGATCCGGGTTCGCAGCCAGCCTCAGCTCGCTCTCTCTCTCTCTCTCTCTCTACTTAGTGAGGTCCTCTGCAACTTCGTGAGACCCGGTTTCAAAATACAGTATGAAAAATAGGGCCAGGGGCGTAGCGCGGAGGTAGAACGCCCCTGTGTTCAATCCCCGGTACGGCAAAAAAAAAAAAAAAAAAACCTGCTTTCCTATTTGAAAAGATATTTAAACACCAATGTTTATAGCGGTATTATTCACAATAGCCAGAAGGTGGAAACAACCTAAATGTTCATCAACAGTGGAGTGGATAAACAAAACATGGCATCTACATACAGCGGAATATTACTCAGTCTTAAAAAGAGGAAAGTCGGACACATACTACAATAACATGAATGAATCTTGAAAAGATTAAGCTAAATGAAACAAGCAAGACACAATAGGACAGTATCATATGATCTATGCCTACGAGGTACCTAGAGTACTCAAATTCATAGGCACAGAAAGCAGAATGGCACTTGACAGATCTGGGCAGGGAGAGATTGGGAGTTATAATTTAATGAGTACAGAATTTGAGTCCGAAAAAACGAAAAGTTCTGGAGATGGGAGGAGGTGATGGCTGTGCATTTTGAATATACTTAATGTCACTGTATACTTAGAAATGGTTAAAATGGTGAATCTTATTTTGTGTATGTTGAACTCCCCTTACACACACCACACACACACACACACACACACACACACACACACACATACACACACACATTCCTAGAGTCTTATTTAGCTTATTTTATGTGAAAAGAAATTGGGGAAAGATAATCAAACCCAAGGCCATATAGGAAACATATGTAGGCCAGCATTTCCCTCAGCCTCGCAAGTAGAGATAGACCTCGCGGTGGTCATTTTGATTCTGTTTATTTTGTCTGGATATTGACTTGTGGAACCAAGCATTCTGTGCTCAGCCCACAGGCTACATATGGCTCTCCCACTTGGTGATTAAAAGCAGCCTCCTTTCTCTGTGAACTCCTTAGGAAGCTAAGCCCTACCTGGCAACTGTTGCCACGCAAGAGAGACTTTGTTTAAACAGCATTCAGAAACATCACTAATGAGCTTTAAAGAAACCCTGCAATAAAGACACTCTTTTTAAAAAAGGGAAAAGAAATGAATTTCATTCCATTTTGCCTTGACTCTTCTTTCTAAAGAAAATATTTTTCTCTTAGTGTTATCATACAGTCATTTCTGATAATAATAGTAGTTTATTATTTTAGGCACTTGATTGTTCTGGATTCTGATAATGATAGTAGTTTATTATTGGGGGCATTTGATTGTTCTGGTTTAGTGTGTTGATAATATTTGTGTCACCACCCAGCTGTCAAAAGAAACAAGGACCCCTTCTTGGCCTTCCCCCTCTCAGGAAGAATTCTGGTTCATTATGACTTTACTGAGGGATATTCAACAAATGAGAATTTCCAAAATGCATAGCATGTATTAACAACATTAGAAAATTACACTGTGATTATAACTGTCCAAATATTCTTTTGTAACCATTGTATTCATGACAATCAGACTGTCAGTGGTAAGTTTTCTAATACAACTAAAAACTCTCTAATCCACTCTTTGCAGTTCAATTGCAAATACATTTTTCCCTTTTGTTAGCTTAAGCAGTGGCAAATATAAGGTGTTATTATACCTCTCTGCTACTCTGCTACCACTGCCAAAAAAAGGGAGGGGGGAGAAATTCTATGGGAATTGATGAAATGACAATGTTGGAACTTTTCCACTGTCTTTCCAAATTAAAGTGCATTAATTTAAAAAATTCTTGTGTGTGTGTGTGGGGGGGGGGGTGCTGGAGATTAAACTCAGGCATGTTCTACCTCCAAGCTACACTCCCAGACCTACTTTTTAACTTTTTATTTAGAAACAGGGTCTCACTAAGTTGCTGAGGGCCTTGCTAAGTTGCTGAGGCTGGCCATGAACCTGTAATCCTTCTGTCTCAGTCTCCCAAGTAGTGGAATTACTACTTGCACCACATTTTTTTTGTGTGTGTGTGTGTGGTTCTAGGGATTGAACCCAGGGGCATTCTACCTCCGAGCTACACCCTAAGACCTATTTTTTATTCTTTATTTTGAAACAGGGTCTCACTAAGTTGCGAAGGGCCTCACTAAGTATCTGAGGCTGGCCGTGAACCCGGATCCTCCAGTCTCAGTCTCCCAAGTACTGGGATTACAAGGTGCCCCACCACGACCGGCTGAAAATTCTTTTTTGACAAGCTATACTTTTATGATTGCAAGAATGGAATGGTAATCATCTTGTCTACTGGCTATCCCCAAGCAACAATGGGTGTGGAAAAGGTACAACACTCAAGACATTTTGTTGTTGTTGTTTACCTCCAGCATAAACTGATAGAGTTTATTTCCTTGATAAAAGAACACTGATTTCATCTGGGTGGTGTATTAGTTTCCTTTTGCTGCTGTAACAAATGGCCACTGTCATGGTGGCTTAAAAACAACCAATTTATTATCTTACGGTTCTGGAGATCAGAAGTCTGAAATCAGTTTCCCTGAACTAAAGTCAGGGTGTCAGCAGGCCTGCCTTCTCTAGGCTTTAGGGAAAAATCTATTATCTTGTCTTTTCCAGCTTCTAGAGGTCACCTATATTCAGCAGCTTATGACTCCTTCCTCTACCTTCAGAGCTCATCATTCCAACCACTATTCCCACTGTCCCAATTCTTTCTTCTGCTTTTAACCCTCTTGCCTCTTCTTTCCTTCCTTCCTTCCTTCCTTCCTTCCTTCCTTCCTTCCTTTCTTTCTTTCTTTCTTCTTTTTGATACTGAGGATTTAACTCGGGAGTGTTTTACTTCTGAGCTACACCCCCAGTCTTTTTTTTTTTTTTTAGAAATAGGGTCTCACTAAGTTGCTGTGGACCTCTCTAAATTGCTGAGGCTGACCTCGAACCTGTGATCCTCCTGTCTCAGCCTCCCAAGTATTGGAATTACAGGCATGCACCACCACATTCAGCTCACCTCTTTCTTATAAGGCCCACCCAGATAATTCAGGATAATCTCCCTATCTCAGGATCCTTAAGTAATAACAGCAGCAAAATCCTTCTGCCATGTCTTGGGTTTCGGGAATTGGGGTGACCATTTTTCAGTCTACTACAGGTGGCTGCATCTCCACCTGAAATATTACATTTGCAAGCTTCTCTTCCAGATATGGTTAATAAATTTTGGCCAATGATCTGTACGTAGGGGTCCTTTCTGGAAAGAACAATTAGATAATGTGGATTTAGCTGTAAAGTACATTCTTGTTCTTCCTCTTTTCTTCCCCTACTACTGCAAACACAGATGTGATGGCTGGAGTTCAGCAGCTACATTGGACCCTGATTATACTGGGAGTATAGTCCATGTCTGGGAAACTAAAGCAAAAAGTGGCCTTTGCAGGGCCACTATACAGCCTGAACTGCCTAACTCCATACTTATTGTACACTACACAAAAACTCTTGGGTACATAAGCTACTTGTCTTTACTATCAGCCAGACACAATTCTTACCTAACTGACAATGACAGCTTAATTTGTCACTTGGTCTGAGAGTATTTGTTGAGAGTCACACTGCACTATGTGCCTCTGTATTTAGCTATCAAGCTAAATTTACCAAAAAAGGGGGGTAGGTAGGTCCCTATGATAGAAACCTTTTTTTAGGGCTGCCCAAGGCACACCTGACCTTAAGCCAAACGAAAACATTAGGATCCAGACTGACTCTGCTGCTTGGGACTTCGTGACCGGGCTGGCTCCTCCCAAGGTAGCAAGATGGCTATAAAAATACCATCTTCCTCACATCTTTATTTCCTGAATCCCAGAGGAAGAGGTAAACCTCTTTTCCTGAAACCCCTAATAAGTCTTCTCAGGTTGCATTAATTCTGATTAGGTTAAATGTGTATTTGGGGGGCAGGTGGTTGGGTTAGGTTGATTGGTTTGATTTAGGCCAATCATCTACTCCTGAAGATGGGCGTGGAGTCCATCCCACACAAACAACGTGGCCAGGGAAGCAATAATAAAGCACCAAAGAACCAGGGAAGCAATAATAAAGCACCAAAGTATGTGAATCCAGAGGAGATCTAGAAAATTTAAGGCATCTGTGCAGAAGTTTCTTAAAAGACTTCTTTGGAAACCTGGGAATAGAATTTGAGCCATCACATAGGAGCAATAGGAGCTGACCTTTGTTGCTATATGCATAGACTCAGATCTCTTTTTGTGCAACCAGTCTGAGACCTTAAACGTTCAGGCTCTATTTTCCCTTTCCTTAGTCATGCACACCAAATTCCCATTCATTTCTATACTAATCTATTATGCAGTGTAGGTTGTTATTCAATCTAAAATAAATTTTCTTTCTTTTTTCTTTTTTGGTATTGGGGATTGAACCCAGGGATCGATGTACGGAGACATAATATATATAATATATTATATATATATAATTTTATATATACACGTATACTTTTCCCCCTTCTATGATGTCTTGGGAAGCAGCAAGCGAGCAGAGAGCAGAGGTTCTGGCCTCTTGTCAATTGAGCAATTTCTGAACTGCTAAGCATCCGCCCTTCCCCTTGCTCTAGTAGAGAACAGAGGTATGACAGATGAAACAAATGCTGTTGACACATTGTCCCCACTGTTCTCTTTTTAATGACTTTATAAAGATATAATTCAAATACCATACAGTTCACCATTAGAAGTATGCAATTTGGTGGTTTCCAGTATGTTCACCGAGTTATGCCTCCATCACCACGATCAATTTAGAACATTTTCATTACCCCATAAACAAATTCCACACCCTTTAGCCATCACCCTAATACCCCTTCTTCTTCAACTTTTTTGATCACTTGCTATAACACTGAAAGAACTAACATTATTAATTTATATAATTCATAACTCACACAATTTACAATTTTTTGCGGCACTGGGGACTGAACCCAGGGGCATTCTACCTCCAAGCTACACCCCCAGCCTGATTTTTTATTCTTTATTTTGAAACAGGGTCTCACTAAGTTGCGGAGGGCCTCACTAAGTAGCTGAGGCTGGCTGCGAACCCGGATCCTCCGGTCTCAGCCTCCCAAGTACTGAGATTACAAGCGTGCACCACCACGCCCGGCTACAATTTACAATTTTATTATAAATTCTTATTCCCAAATCTAAAAGACTAAGCCAGGTATGCTGCTGTAATTTTATTAAATGTCTTAGTAACATTGTTTTTCCTTTATTTATTACCCTTCAGCAGGATTGCCCAAATTAATCTGTTAAACATGTTGATAAGTACATGTTCACTTCTTACTCTTTAAATTACTAATATAAATTTTCTGAGATTTTTAATTACTTTGGGACTATTTCAATTATTTTTGTCTTTCAATACTATCTAAGGTAAGTGAAAGGCCATTTAGAATGAAATAAATTGCTTAAAAGTTTTAAATGATATTAATGGGAGGAAACAAAAATAGATCATGAAATACCTTAGAAGTACTTCTGCTTTGTTGGGGATTAATTAGAATGTTTATTAATGCCAGCTGGGCACAGAGGCACATGCTTGTAACCCCAGTACTTGAGAGGCTAAAACAGGAAGACCACAGGTTTGAGGCCAGCCTCAGCAACTTAGCAAGACCCTCAGCAACTTAGTGAAATCCTGTTTCAAAAGAAAAAGGGCTGGGGATGTAGCTTAAAGGGGGGACACCCCTGGGTTCAATCCCCAGTACCAAACCGAACAAAAAAAAAAGAGTAAGTCACTCTTGTCATTAGAAAAATCTCCTCATAGTTAAAAGCTAATATTTATTAGGCATATTTCATATGCCAGAAACTCTAAATACTTTCTGTGTATTTCATTGCCTAACTCCCAAGGCAACCCTCAAGTCCTCAAGTTTAGAGGGAGGATGTTAATTCATCTCCATCCCCAGAGATGTCCATGTTCCCCTCGCTATGTACATTCTCCTTGACAATCTCATACGCTTCCACCAATTTAGCTGCCATTTGTAGATCTACATGTGGATTCTCAATCTTGTGATTCCATCACTAACCTTACCTTCTGGTTCTAGGCCTAAATATATCGATGTATATTTTACTTGGATATTACATGAAACTCAGTACATCCAAACTGAACTCACCTCTCCTCCCGTAGAAGACGCACTCAAAGATGGCCTCTTGATCCCTGCCTCTTGGTGTTCACACCTTCGTGTCATCCCCTCCCTGTGAGTATGGGAAATCCCTATGACTTGTCCCTAAGCAGTAGAATACAGCAAAAGTGGTGGGATGTTACTTCTGTGATTACGCTATGCTTGTAAGATTCCATCTTGCCAGCAGACTCACTTTAAAGACTCTCCTCACTGGTTTAATAAAGTTAGTAGTCATGTTAGGGAAGCCCATGTAGCAAGCAGCAATGGCCAGACTCTAGGAGGCTGCATGTAGTATTCAAGGAGCTGAAAACAGTTCCCTGTTGACCATCACGAAGCTGGGGTACTCAGTCCTACAACCATGGCATGAATTCTATCAACAGTCGATGAGAAAGTGACTTGGACAGACCTTGAGTATAGCCTTGTGATACCTAAGCCAAGGATCCAGTTAAATCATGCTCAGACCCCTTACCCACAAATACTGTGAGATAGAAAATGTGTTGTTTTGCCGGGCGTGGTGGCGCACGCATGTAATCCCAGTACTTGGGAGGCTGAGACAGGAGGATCACAAGTTCATGGCCAGCCTCAGCTACTTAGTGAGGCCCTCCGCAACTTAGTGAGACCCTGTTTCAAAATAAAGAATAAAAAAAAATAGGGCTGGTAGTGTAGCTCAGAGGTAGAATGCCCCTGGGTTCAATCCCCAGTTCTAAAAACAAAAGAGAAAATGTGTTGTTTTGATCTGCTGAGATTTTGGAATTTAATTATACTGCAATAGATAATTAATATGTCCCCCAAAATCTCTTCATCTTTTCTTTCTCCTAAAATTGCTCCATATTCTGCCTTGCTGACCACACCATCCTAAATTCTTTCCTGTCTTCATTCCTACATTCAACTAATCTCTTATGCACCATCAAATGCACCATCATTTTTGCCTCCTGAAGAGCTTCCTAATTGAGCAATCCCCAAACTATATGCTATAGACTATAAGTATGTGTTCCACACATGAAAAAAATTTTAGCGTCAAGTATATAAGATGCAAACTTAGTGGTTTAGAATCATTTGCCTGGGTACTGCCGTAGTCTTTCAATTAGTATCTTCATCTCTGTTCTTTACTATTTCAAATCCACTCTCATAGGACAACCAAATTTATCTTCCTAAATCACAAATATAACCATTTCATTCTCTAAGTAAATTCCTCCAGTGGCTTACTGACAAATTCAGGCACCTTTAAGGAAAAGAAAATAAGTTTTTCTCATAACTTTGATCCAACTACTGCCAAATTATACTTTCATTTCTCACCATTTCTGCTCAAATCACACTGTACATTCAGTTCCCTACCTGCATCTTACTTTTCCACTGCCAAACTACTTGCACAAGCTGTTCCTCCTACCTTGAGTTTCCTTGCTGTCCTAGTCAAATGAATACTTTCCATTCATCTCTTTCACTTACCTCTGGCATCATTTCCCCAAGAGAACTTTCTCAGACATCACTATCTGGACCCCCATCCAAGTTAGATGTCTTTCCATGTGCTCATTGAAATTCCAGGACTTTATTTGTATTTCAGTGTCTCTTACAAGACAGTGAGCTCCTTATCATATGGGACTTTGCCTCATTGATTTGTTCCCCCTACAGTTAACATAGTGTCTGCTTTGGTTGAATATGGTTTGTCCCTGCCAAAACTCATATTGGAGTTTAATACCCATTGTGAGTGTAGGAACTGTGGGGCATGGTGGCACACACCTGTAATCCTAGTACTTGGAAGGCTGAGAAAAGAGGATCACAGGTTCAAGGCCAGTGCACAGTAATTTAGTGAGACCCTGTTTCAAAATAAAAATCCAAAAGGGTTGGGGGTGTATGTAGCTCAGTGGTAGAACGTCCCTGGGTTCAATCACCAGTGCCACACATAAAAAAAGAGGGTAGAAACTTAATCAGACTGTGGCGTTTTGAGGCGGAGCCTTTGGCAAATGACTGAAATTAAATAAGGTCATCAGGTAGAACCCTATGATTGGATACTGGTGATTTTATAAGAGAAAGACAAGAGCAGAATATACTGTGCTCCCTGTCTCTCACCATGTGATGCCTTGAACAACCTTAGGACTCTTCCAGAAAGATTATCACCAGATACGGCACCTCGATCTTGGACCAGAACCACAAGTCAAAATAAATATATTTTCTTTATATCTTACCCATTCTGTGTTATTATGTGGTTAGCAACAGAAAATGGGTTAAGACAGTGTCTGACCCAAGCAATAAATGGTTGTTTGGTTAATGAATTAAATCAGCTCATACTTCTTAAATATATAGAAGTTGGTAGAAAATGCAGTTACCAACTGCATGGGGAGAAGGCATAGACTCTTGGAACAAAATGTAAAATAGGAAAGTCACTTTTTCTCTGCCCCCATTTCTAGGCTGAGCTCCCATTTCTAAGGCATATTTTTCAGAGGTGTTTCTGCTTTTCAGAAAGAACTAGCGTGTTGAACTTGGTTCTTTGAGCTTGAATCTTGGATCAGTACAGGTCTAAGATCTCTGAAGCATTGGTAGAATAATAGTAGAAAGTTGGGGTAGGGCACAATATCATCTCAGAGTTGCAATCAGTTTTGTGTATTGGAAGATGCTGAAAATTGAATGTAACTTTGATACAAATTAATTTGAAAAAATAACTCAAATATGAAGAACATCTAATTACACGAAAGAATTTGGAGTTCTATGATACTCAGTTTGGGTTTTTCCAAAACCTGAATTTGAGATAAGAATTTGGGTGTGGGTAATGTTTATTTAGGAGGCAGTGCCAAGAAGCTGAAACAAAGGAGTGGAGAATGTGAAACAGAAGAGAGAAGAGCCAAAAGAATACCTCACTGCGTGTGGGACTCTGGAGTTTGATTCCATTTGGAACTTTCTGAAAAATCATGTAGTATGTGCTCCAGAATTCTCACTGAAGAATTGAAGGTGGGATGTTTACTCTCCAAGTTCCTATTACCATTGGTTGAAGGTGCCCCCAGGAGTGTTAATTACTATGCCCCCCAAGCCCTTTCCCCACACTTTCCAGCTAAGCCTGCTTGGGCTGTGTGGCTTTCTATAGCTTCAGAGGAAACTCTAAGGTAGAAAAGTAGAGAGATGTTGCTGCCCACATTTGAGGTTGGGCACTGACACCGTGCTTTGAACTGTCCACAACAGCTGTGCTGGATAAGGGAGTGTAGCTTGGGGGGCATCCAAGTGTCTGCTTTAGGTTCTAAGAAGCTAAACTTCATTTATGACCGTGCATTTTTCTGTAAGCTATAGCCAGAGCTGAATTTCTGCAGTCTCTGCCCACTTTGGAGAAATGTTTTCTGCAAGTACATTCCAGTTGCCATATGCCTGAAGAATGTTGCTGCTTCTATTGAGAGGACTGTGTTCTCATGTGAGCAGTTATCACAGATCAAGCCCTTGTGATCCTGAGAAATGCAGGAAGCATGTGCAGACATTTTCTTCATCTCACACAGGAGCAGAGGTTATAAAGCTTGGCCTGGGTTTGACCAAGCTCACCTTGGTCTGAATTGCTGCTGTCCAGCATGTGTCATTTCTTAAAAAAAAATGTAACCACAGAAATGTTAAAAAAAATTTATTTTTTCTGGTCTCTGCTGTTCGGAAGTAGAGAATTTAAGGTTGTATTCCTACTGCTGCTGGGCATTGCAGCTCCCATATTGTTAATGGATTCTGTGGTCTGAGGTGTCATTAAGGAGGCTACCCAAGATATATTGTGAAGAAAATGGTTGTTTTCACTGTCAACCATCTTGGGAAGAGAAAGCCCCTTAGTAGTGTGAGAATTTTTTGCCTTTCTAGGTTTGGGTTTCAAGAATGTAATGAAGCTACTCATAAGGGCCTCTCTCATGGGGAGACACATGGTAAACAGGCAGAAGAGCAGCTCTGTGAATGAACCATGGTTACAAAAACAGCCAGACCTAGTGGCCACTGGTCTGAATTGTGTCCATTTCCCATGAAACTTCAGTCAAGTTTCGTTACAGTGCGGGGCCTGACTTCAGCTCAGTTTTGAGGATGAGTCTGTGTGTGCTTGATTCAGAGTGCTCTATCCTAACACTCCAGTGGAGTGTGTGTCCAAAAAGATAAGGGTGACCAAGGGGGTCATATGCTCCAGACAGGTCAGGAAGAATGAAGGCAATAAGTAAATAAATAAATGGAGCTACCGGGACTCTTCAAGATGGAAGTCAACAGTGGCATTTCAGTTGCAATTACAGGAAAGCACTGAAACTCATCACCCAGTTACAGTGCCTCAAGATAAACAGATAAAAGAAATGGAAAAAAATTAGATCAGAACATTCTTTTGGTTATAAATTAAAGGAAATAATAATATTTTATTAAAATTTAACCATCATATCCTCATAGTGCAGATAAAGAAACTGAGTATCAGATTGTGACTTCCCAAAGTAACCAAGTTAGGGAGTTGACAAAGCCATATTTCCCCTCCCCCTCAAGTACAATTCGTTTCTCCATTAGCTTTCAGGCTGGAGCCTTGGGAACAAGAGTCAAATAATGGATTCCTCAACATATACACAGAGGGTCAAGAGCCAGGAGGATATAGTAGTCCCCCTTTATCTGTGGGGATATGTTCCAAGATCCCCAAGGGATGCCAAAAGCCACATTTAGCCCTATATGTGCCATATATTTTCTATGATAAAGTTTAATTTATAAATTAGGCACATTAAGAGATTAGCAACTAATAATAAGAATAATTATAATATACTATAATATTATGTGAATGTAGTCTCTCCCTCACGTCTACTTCCATTATCATCTCTCCTATGATTCTGATACTCCTGCCTCCTTCTTTCTGTTATAAAGATCCTTGTGATTACACTGGTACCAAGTAATACACATAATCTATGTATCTGAAGAAGCTTAATCTGCAAAACTCCTTTTGCCATGTAAAATAACATATTCACAGGTTCTGGACATCTTTTGGGAGAATGGAGCATTAGTCTTTCTACCACACACAACTCGACCCCTAGACTTACAAAACATTATTTTCTTCTTTTTTTCCTCTTTTTACTTGGAAACAAGGGTCCTAGACTCTTATTTCCATAGCCTCTGACCATACAACATTTTTTGTGTGTATGGCACTGGGGATTGAACCCAGGGGTGTTTTACCTCTGAGCTACATACCCAGCCCTATTTTATTTTTTATTTTGCAATAGGGTCTTGCTAGGTTGTTGAGGATCTCCTTATGTTGCCAAGGCTGTCCTTGAATCTGTGCTCCTCCTATTTCAGCTTACCATGTACTAGGATTACAGGTGTGCACCACCACACCCAGCAACCATATAACTTCTTACATTCTTACATTGAATTTAGCAGAATAAATATTTTGAGTCCACTTAGATTTCCCATCATCTGTAAACCTCTTCATGAAGGCCAGCTTTTTTTAATCACAAGAATTCACCACCTACTCTATTCTAGTAAAGATCCTCAAAATTAATAAGCATTAATGGTCCTGAGTAAACCCACTATGATATTGCCTTTTACATGTTCTTAATCCCAAGAAGTCCAAGATTTTAGAATGAAATTAGTACTAAATAGTGGTATAAGGATTATTAAGG
This sequence comes from Glis glis, assembly GCA_004027185.1. Classification (NCBI taxonomy): domain Eukaryota; kingdom Metazoa; phylum Chordata; class Mammalia; order Rodentia; family Gliridae; genus Glis; species Glis glis. Next base: position 51,807 of record PVJS01005595.1, read on the forward strand.
CATTGTTTATCATGTGCTTATTCCCTGAAGTCTCAGTTCTTTAATTCTTTGCAGTATCTAAAACCTTATACAAATAAAAACTCTGGACAATATGCAGCTAGCTGAAGACTTGGGGGGGAGCAGGTGAATTGTGGAGAGGAGTCAACATTTGAAGAATGACATGCACTGGTGTGAATAACCCCCCCAGCCCCTTATCTGCTGGTGTTGATTTAAGGGCAACTCCAATTGTATGTAACTGTACATCAAGAGAAGCTATAACCCTGAGAGAAATCCCACATTTTTAGCCAGAGAGCTAGGAAGAGGGGCCCTCTGGAATTGTAGAAAATATGAGAAGAATAAAAAAAAAAGAGAGCTAGAGAAGGAGATCCCCTAATTACCATGTATGAATCAGCCTGAGTCCCAGGCTCAAGTCCCAAGCTATGCAAAGCGCCATAGCAAAGCTTTTAAAAACTGAAATGATGTTGGAACGATTTCCCACAGAGGTTGATGGAGAACTTGAGGTATGAACCAAACCGGGTTGTCAGTTAAAACAAAAGTAACATTTTCCAGAGGACTTTAACATGTTCTGGAGTCTCACTATAAAATATTAAAAATTTCCAGGATACAATCCAAATTACTCAACATATAAAGAACCTGAAAAATGCGCCCAATTCTTAAGGCAAAAGATAATCAACAGATGAAGAGTCTGAGATAACCCAGATCAGGAGCAAGATTTTTCTGTAAACAGGCAGATGGAAGGAATATTTTAGAATATGTGGGACACATGGTTTCTGTCACAGTGACTCAATTCAGTTATTGTAGTACAAAAATGTCACAGACAATATGTAAATAAATAATCATGGCTGTGTTTCAGTAAAATTATATTTATGGAAACCAAAATTTGAGTTTCATATAATTTTCATGTGTAACAAAATAGGAATTCTCTTTTGATTCCTCCCAACTATTATAACTGTGGAAATAAAACAATTCTTTGCTCATGAGCTATACAAAAACAGACAGAAGGTTGGATTTGGTTCATAGGCTTGCAAACTCGTAATGTAGATATTGGAAATACCACACAAATACTCAAAACCAACTATTATAACCATTCTCCATGAGGTAAAGGTACATACTCTTGAAATAAATGAAAGATAGTTCTCATGTGAGAAACAGAAACTATCAAAAATAACAAAATGGAAATTTTAAAACAGAAAATACCATATCTGAAATAAATGCAAAGAAATTCAGAAAATACTTCAATACTCTTAGGAATACCCTGCTCCACCAAAACACCCAACAAGATTAAGATGTACTCAACAATTCTAGATTATAAGGAACTATGCAGGTTGTTTCTGAAACAGAATGAAGTTTTAAAGGCAGTATCTCAGACCTAAAAATTCCAGTTAATAGATTTATTATTTTATTCTTCTGTGAGCTGGGGAAAGTACTCAAGAAATGAGTCATCAACTAGAAAATACTTAGAAGATAAAAACATTGTTGTCATTTTATTTTATTTTATTTGTTTCTTCTACTTGCATTAGTTTTCTAATTATAAAAGTAATACATAGCTATAAAAATTTTTCCCCAACAATACAACGGTATAAAGTGGAAGGAGGTAATTCCTTCTTCTCCCAACTCTAGTCCTTAAAGATAGTTTTAATAGTTTATGTATCTATCTCTTTACTATGCATGTAAAACAATACATCCACTCAAATATTTTTCTTTTAAGTGAAAATAAGAATATATATTATATATTACTGCTTCTTTTCATTCAGAGACAAAGGAATGAATGACACAGTGCTATAAGCATCAGCATGTTTGCAGTATTTCCCCTTGCCCCCAGGTACCAGAGGTATCACAGATTAGCCCAGATGGCTAATTGTGCCTATAGTTGATTGCGTTTCAGAAGGGGATCCCTGAGCTTAGAGAATCTAAACCTTTAATAACTGATGGAGCTGAGCATGGAAGTACATACCTGTAATGCCAGTATTTGGGAGGCTGAGACAGGAGGATTGTAGGTTTGAGACCAGCTTCAGCAACTTAGCAAGACTCTGTTTCAAAATAATAATAATAATAATATATTATTATTATTATTATTATTATTATAAATAAATAATAGCCGGGCGTGGTGGCGCACGCTTGTAATCCCAGTACTTGGGAGGCGGAGACCGGAGGATCCGGGTTCGCGGCCAGCCTCAGCTACTTAGTGAGGCCCTCCGCAACTTCGTGAGACCTGGTTTCAAAATAAAGTATAAAAAATAGGGCCAGGGGTGTAGCTCAGAGGTAAAACGCCCCTGGGTTCAATCCCCGGTACCACAAAAATAAATAAATAAATAAATAAATAAATAATAATTATAAACATCCCTGGGTTCAATCCCCAGTATCACAAAAAAATTAATAATTGATGGAAAGCTTATGCTTCCTTTGCATTCCAAGGCTGTTTCCTATATGAATATTCTTGAAACATTGTTCAGAATAAAGGGCATTCAGTTCCTTTCCTCACAAGTCATATAGAAATGGGGGAGATTTATGGACAATTGTCTTTTAATGGTATTTATTAACTTATTCCTTTCTATTTTACAAATATGGAAACCAAGTCACAGAGAATTTAGGTAACTTAACTTGCCCATGATCATACAGCAACTGAGCCAGGCGTATTGGTTAATTTTTCCAGGATGAATAAATATTTCTATATAAGAGTTTTTAATACTGCAACTATAGAATAAAGAATATACGGGCCGGGCGTGGTGGCGCACACTTGTAATCCCAATACAGAGACCGGAGGATCCGGGTTCGCGGCCAGCCTCAGCTCTCTTTCTCTCTCTCTCCCTGTCTGTCTCTCTCTCTCTACCTAGTGAGGCCCTCCACAACTTCGTGAGACCCGGTTTCAAAATAAAGTATAAAAAAAATAGGGCCGGGGGCGTAGCGCGGAGGTAGAACGCCCCTGGGTTCAATCCCCGGTACCGCAAAAAAAAAAAAGAATATATGAACTTGGTTTTTTTATTATATAAAACAGTAGTATTTTTGAATTTATTAAATTGCTAAGTTCGTGTAAGAAAAAAGTATCTTTTTTGCAGCTAGAGAAAATGTTTTCCATGAACTGCTATTTTAAGAAGCCAGGATGCTCTCCAGGAAGAGAGTGTATGGGGGTTGAAAGTGAAACCAGCCAATTTGTCAAAAGTTTCAAGAGAAAATATGCTCTTCAGAGCTAATATAGAAATTTGATTTATGGTAAATGTGATGGATTAACTTCCTTGGTGGGTCTTCTGTACTGATTGTCCTGGGGAAGCAACAAAGAAAGCAACATAAATATGGATTTTCCTGTTTGTTGAGGACAAGAGGAGAAACAATTCTACTTTATAATATAACCTTATTAAAGAAGGTTTATTTTAAAGATTTAGCCTTACCTAATAATTCATTCACCAAGATGTCCAAGTTATAGCTTCAGTTTGATTTGAATGTTTTTAGTGAAATAAACTTAATCTGTATTCTGTAGCGGGGTTTCTACTATTGTGACAATAAGGGCCCATCTGTGTCAAAATAGAATTAAGACCTACAAAGGAATCAGAGAACCTTTGTGATAAAAGAACAGACTCTGAAAAATAAGATTTTCAGGGTGTGTGTGTGTGTGTGTGTGTGTGTGTGTGTGTGTTACTGGGGATTGAACCCAGGGACAGGGATATTCTACCTCCAAGCTACACCCCCAGCCCTATTTATTTTTGTAATGGGGGCCTCACTAAGTTGCAGAGGGCCTTGTGTTGCTGAAGTGGTACTTGAACCTATGATCCTGTCTCAGCCTCCCAAGTACTGGGGATTACAGGTGTGTGCCAACACGCCCAGCTGAGAAACAAGAAACAATTTATAAACTGATTCTTTTGAATTCACTATCAAGGAGAGGGGATGGTATTTTGATTTCCAGTTTTTTTTCACCCCCCTGAAATCTCTCACATTTCTGTTGAGACTCAGTCTTGTTGTAATATTGACCCATAGCCTTATGTCTTTTGAAGGGCTGGGCTATCTTTGATTAGTATGATGAAGAACATTCTTATTTTTTTTAGTAATACCTGATTGCATTCTTTGTATTTAACTTATAAAATCAGTTATTTAAGACATGCGTAAATGTGCAAATATTTTTTCATGTGTTTTTAAGAGAGACATGATTTTCCCCCAGATCCATAGAAGGAATATTGTCATAACCCTTTTTCCTTCCATAAATAAAATGATTCCATTCTAATCAGATGATTTATGGGCTCATGGAATTCAAGGACATACTTCTGAAAAATCAATGTAACTCACCAGATTCCCAGACTAAAGAAGAAAAAGCACATTATCTCAATAGCATTCAGCAAATTCAAATGCCTTCACAACAAAAACTCTCAGCAAACTAGGAAGGGGAGGAAATTGTCTTAACCTGATAAAGGACAACTATAAAAAAACAAAAACAAGCCGGGCATGGTGGCGCACGCTTGTAATCCCAGTACTTTGGGAGGCGGAAACCAGAGGATCCAGGTTCGCGGCCAGCCTCAGCTCTCTCACTCTCTCTCTCTCCCTGTCTCTCTCTCTCTCTCTCTCTCTCTCTCTCTCTCTCTCTCTCTCTCCTCAGCGAGACCCTCCGCAACTTCGTGAGACCCAGTTTCAAAATAAACTATAAAAAATAGGGCCGGGGGCATAGTGCAGAGGTAGAATGCCCCTGCGTTCAATCCCTGGTACCGCAAAAAAAACCAAAACAAAAACAAAAACAAAAAAAACCCTGCAGAGCCAGGTGTGGTGGGGCACCCTTGTAATCCCAGTACTTGGGAGGCTGAGACCACATGATCGCAGGTTCACGGCCAGCCTCAGCTACTTAGTGAGGCCCTTCGCAACTTAGTGAGACCCTGTTTCCAAATAAAGAATAAAAAATAGGGCTGGGGGTGTAGCCTGGAGGTAGAACGCCCCTGGGTTCAGTCCCTGATACCGCAAAACAACAACAACAACAACAAAAAAAAACCCTGTAGCTAACATCATACTTGATGGAAACAAGGCAAGATGTGGTCTTTTCACCACTGCTTTTCAACATCATAGTTAAGGTCCCAGCCAGTGCAACAAGGTGAAAAAAACAGTCATTCAGATTAGAAGGGGGGACCTCTATTTTCAGATGACAGACTGTTTATGTAGAAAATCCCCAAAGATATACAAACGGAAGTTCTTAAAATTTGTAAGGAAGTTTAGCAAGGTCACAGGATAAGCAATCAGAATACAATAGTCAATTGTATTTCTGTATACAAGCAACAAATAATTAAATTTGGAATTTAACAAAAACTACCAAAAATGAAAGTTTAGATATATATCTAAGAAAAAATATATAGGATCTCTATGTGGAAAACTGTAAAACACTAATTAAAGAAATCAAACAAGGCCTAAATGGAGCTATATATAATGTTCATGGATTGAAAGACTCAATAATGTTAAGATTAAATTTCTCTCCAATATGATGGATAGATTCTGCATAATTCCAAACAAAATTCTAGCAGAATTTTTGTAGTTAACAATAACCTGATTCTAAAATTTCTGGGGAAAGGAAAAGAAACTAGCATAGCCAAAACAAATTTGAAGAAGGAGAAAGCTGGAGAACTATGTAGTTGGCCTTCTCTATTCATGGGTTCCATATCTGTGGATTCAACCAAATACAGATGGAAAATATTCAGGAAAAAAATTGCATCTGGACTGAGCATGTAGACTTTTTTTTCCGTGGCATTATTCCCTAAACGATGCAGTATAACAACTATTTACATTGCATTTGGTATTATAAGTTATCTAGAAATTATTTTTTGTGGTGTTGGGAATCAAACCCAGGTGCATTCTGCCTCTGAGTTACACCCCCAGCCCTATTTTATTTTTATTTTGAAACAGGGTCTTGCTAGGTTGATGAGAGTCTCACTACTTGCTGAGGCTGTCCTTGAACCTGTGTTCCTCCTGTCTCAGCCTCCTAAGTACTGGGATTACAGGCATGTACAACCACACCCAGTTTAGAGATTATTTAAAGTATTTGGGAAGCCAGGGTGGTGGTGCAAGTTTGTAATCCCAGTACTTGGGAGGCTGAGGCAGGAGGATTACAGGTTTGTGGCCAGCCTTAGCTACTTAATGAGGCCCTCTGCAACATAGGGAGACCCTATTTCAAAATAAAGAATGAAAAATAGGGCTGGGGGTGTAACTTGGATGTTGAACACTCCTGGGTTCAATCCCCAGTACCACAAGAAAGAAAAAGGAAGGAAGGAAGGAAGGAAGGAAGGAAGGAAGGAAGGAAGGAAGGAAAGAAGGAAGGAAGGGGAGCCATGAGCAGTAGACCTGTAATTTCAGTACTTGGGAGACTGAGACAGGAGGATTGCAGGTTCAAGGACAGCCTCAGCAAGTAGAAAGACTCTCAGCAACCTAGTGAGACCCTGTTTCAAATATAAAAAAAATTAAGCCGGCGTGGTGGTGCATGCTTGTAATCCTAGTACTTGGGAGGCTGAGACAGGAGGATCACAGGTTCACAGCCAGCCTCAGCAACTTGTGAAGTCCTCTAAAACTTAGTGAAACTCTGTTTCAAACTAAAGAATAAAAAATCAGGCTGGAGGCAGTGCTCAGAAATAGAATGCCCCTGGGTTCGATCCCCAGTACCACCACCAAAAAAAAATTTAATTAAATAAGTAAAAGTCTGGGGGTGTGGCTCAGAGGTAGAAAGCCCCTGGGTTGCACCAATAAAAGCATAAAAAAAGAAAGCCCCTGGGTTCAATCCCCAGTACTACACACACACATAAAAGTATATGGGGGGATAAAGGCAAGTTATATGCAAATGCTATATCATTTTATATAAAGGACTTCAGAACCCTCAGATTTCAGTATTTGTGGAGGCCCTGGATCCCATCCCCCATAGATACTGTGGTATGAATGTATTTCCCTATTTCAAGAATTACTATAAATTACAGTAACCAGAGACAGTCTAGCACGAGCAGAGAGGTAGACATATAGAACAATGAACCAGAAGAAAGGGCCCAGAAATAGACTCATACAACTATGTTCAAATTATTTTTAAAATAGAACAAAGGCAATTAAGTAGAGAAAGGATAATCTTTCCAACAATATTTCTGGAATAATTGGATATCCATAAGCAAAACAAAAAATCCCCACAATCTGTATTACAAATCTTATTTTAAAATTAAATGGATCATAGACTTAAATACAAGAAATCAGTATAAATATGTGTGAATATTCATGGATTGTCATATACATGTATTTCCTATCTCTATCTTCTGAGAAAAACTAGAAGCAGTTACAGCCTAGCATTCAGATTTTAGTTTCTAAATACCACTATTAAAAAAAAAAAGGCCCAAGGCTCCTTGCAGAGTAATTGAACCTAGGGTTAAGCAGGGAAAATACAAGAGGAGCCTGGAACACCTGGCAATGACAGAAGGAAAGTGCTTTTACAAAGAGGGAAAGCATGTTCAAGGGACACAGCAGCTCCTAATGGCCTTTGAATGGCCAAAGCTGGAGCAATTTGAACAATAAAATAAATAATGATAGTATTAAATTACAACCCAAGGAATATATATCTTCAAGTTCATACTGATATAAATAACTGAATAAATAAATAAATGGAGAAGGAACAACTCTTTCCTACAGAAGAATTCCAATTAGTAAATGTAGTAAAAAATGGAGAAAATAGTGGGGGGGGAGACGGGGGGGGGAGGCGGGGGGGGGAGGGACACCAAGAGCTGTGTGCATGTATGTTAACACCAAACTGATACTCATTGTGATGTGAGACTACAATGCACCAATAAAAACATAAAAAAGTGGAGAAAATAGAAAGCCATCATTTATTATAACTGCTGATAGCAAGATGCACCAGCAAAAATTAGTAGGTGAAAGTTTAAGGAGAAACAGGAGGATACTTGCATAGCCTCAAAGTATCTCTCCCTAAATATTAGTCACACAGAGGAAAATAATAATATTATACTGGAGAAACCTAGTAGACACTGCCTAAAGTGACCAATGTTAACTAAACAGTAATAAGGCATGGACAGTATGTACCCCGGACATATATTATGTACCAAGAATGGTACAGTATCATTTCTGCGGTATTCTTTCCCAAATGCATTACCTCAATCTAATCATGAGAAATCATGACAATCCAAGGTTGAGGTACATCTTACAAAATAACTGACCAGTCCTAGGATCATAAAAGACAAAAAAAAAAAAGACTGAAGGAAAGATAGGACAAGTAAATGCAACGTAGAATTATGGATTGTATCCCAGAACAGACAAAGGAGATTAGTGGACAAACTGGAGAAATCTGAGTCTGTTGTTTAGCTAATTGTATTATATCAGTATTAGTTTCTTAGTTTTGATAACTGTACTATGAGTATGTTAGATGTTAACAGCAGAAGCTGGGGTGAGGTTATATAGGAACTCTGTGCTATTTTTGCAGCTCTCCTATAAATCTAAAATTGTATGTATATCCCATAATTTTGTAATCCATTCATCTGTTGATGAACACCTAGGTTGGTTCCATAATTTGGCTATTGTGAATTGTGCTACTATGAACATGGATATGCATATATTACTGTAGTTCTCTGATTTCAGCCCCTTTGGAAAGATACCCAGGAGTGGTATAGCCAGGTCATATGGTGGATCCATTCCCAGTTTTCTGAGAAATCTCCACACTGATCTCCATAGCAGCTGAACTAATTTGCAACCCCACTAATAATGTAGAAGAGTTCCTATTTCCCCACACCCTCGCCAACATTTATTGTTTTTTGACTTCTTGATGATTGCCATTCTGATTGGGGTTAGATGAAATCTCAGAGTAGTTTTGATTTGCATCTCCCTGATTGCTAATGATGTTGAACATTTTTTCATGTATGTATTGGCCATTTGTATCTCTTCTTTTGTGAAGTGTCTATTCAATTCAGTTGCCCATTTTTTGATTGGTTATTTGTTTTTTAGTGTAAAGTCTTTTAAGTTATTTATATATTTTAGATGTCATTTGCAAGAAAATGGAAGGACCCGGAGAACATTATGTTAAATGAGATTAGCCAGTCATAGAAAGTGAAGGGTCATATGTTTTCTCTAATATGTGGAAGCTAGGGAGTAATTGGGATACCAGAGGGACTCCAGACAATGGAGGAGAAACCTCAGTGGAGCCAGGGAAGAGATCTAAGGGAAGGGGAGGGGGAAGACTGAGGATCATTAATGGAAATACTATCATCAGCTATGTATACATATGTGAATATAACAACATCCATCTCAGTGCTCTCTGTATTGGGAAGGGGGAACTGGAGAGGGGGGCACCAAGTGCCTGTGCATGTATGTCACTGTCAACATGATTTACATTATGATGTGAGACTATAATGCACCAATAAAAGCATATAAAAATAAAAATAAATAAAATCAGACTTTGAGTACAATCAGTTCTCAGATATTCAGAGCCTGGTTCTCTGGTGGATGAATCAGTTTTATTGAAGACTTCAGATTATTTTCTCAAACTTTCTAATTGTTTCACCGAAGTTCTTACAAGGTTTCCCAGATGGTGGATAGAGAAAAATAAATGAAAAGCAGTAAATTGAATCAATCTGACTCCCTGACTGCCGCTTAATATGGCGATCTGAGGTGAAAACTCTCATTACATTGAAGCCTGAGGATTATCTGTGGAGTGTATACATGTGTCCCTTATCCTTTAGTTCCACAGATATATCAGAGGTCATTGCAAGAGAAAAATACATTCTGAAAAATAATTGGCTTTTTGCATTGACGCTGTAAGATACATTTGCACTTTTCATACTGAAAGCCTCATTTGGTCTCTTCACCTGAATTATGTTCGCGGTGCTCATTTTTCTTTGACGGGATGAGCTCACAGTTTGATGAATACGTCTTAACAGCTGTGGCTTGATGGGTATTCTGTGTAGCTCGCGAGGCTTGGCTCAGCTTTCAGAATAATCAGAACAGTCAGATTAATTCAGCCAGGCACCTGCTAAGTAAATGAAGACTCATCCCAGACCTGACTGCGTTTATTAGAGGGCAGAAGCGATTTTCAGCTGCGCCCTGAAGGAGAAGCCAGAAGAGCTCTACTTTTCCTGGTGTTAACAAGTGTTCTGTCCAACGACCAAAGCGCAAGCTGTGTTGTCTTTTCCCTACAGGAGGCTTTTCATTAAGTCCAAATCCTTCCTCTTAAAGCAAAACTGAGAAACCTCTGCAGTTTTACTACTTTTAACGCTTTCTTGGTTGTTTGCTACTTACACTCAGATTTAGAAACACCTATTCACTTACCTGTCGACAAGGCAAGAAAGAATTTATGCCAAAAAGACAAACAAGAGAGAAGATTTTATACGGTTTACTCTCCTCTCCACCTGGCCATCACCAACGGAGACGATCAGGGCTTTGGTTTTTCCTTTAACGAGAAGTAAGTTTGAGCTCTTTCTTTTACCATTTTATTATGGTCATTAACAACATGTAATTTTCCAATCGTCCAGAAGTTGATACTTGAGTCCTCCTACAACTAAAAACATTTTCTAACCCTGGGCTCTGTGCGGCTGGGCACCTGCCCGCCCCTCCCCGAGGCGGGAGGGCGGGAACCACCTTTCCCGGCGTGCCCCTCGCGGGCACAATGGAGCGTGTCGTTACGCGGGCCGCGCGCCTGCGCGTTGGCGGCGCGCCGCGGGAGTCGGCCTGGGTCCCGCCCCGCGCGGAGGGCCCCGCTGGGCCGGGAAAACTACACTTCCCGGCATGCCCTGCCGCGCCCCGCCCGGCCCCGCCCCGCCACGCCCCGCCACGCCCCTCGTGCGCCTGCGGACTGGAGCTGCCCGCCGGGGAGCGCGTTGGTTTAAAGCGCTGTCTTAGTTCCATAGAAACCGGTCCGCTTGCAGCGAGACAGAGCCGCGGGAGGACCGATGGACTGTGAGGTGAGGCTGCCCGGCCCGGGGGTGGGGGAGACCGGAGGGCTCAGACCAGGCCACCAGCATTCTCCCTGTCGCCAGCTCCCCTCCCGGGAGAGTCCAGCCCGCTCCCTGGACCCCAAGACCCGATTTGTAGCGTTTCTGCACTGCATGACGCTGAACATCCTTTAGCAGCTAAATGTGCATTGGCCAGGCTTCAGCTGAGGGACGGAGACTGGCCACCGAGGCCTCTAGACAAATCCAACTCCACCTTTATGCGTTCGGTTGACGTGGATGTTTGCCACTTGGTATCGATCCTCCCTGGTTCGTCTACGAGAATATAGGTGTCGGGAAGTTTTATTTGTTCATTGCTCTTTCTCCAGTACCTGGCGCTTGTGCTAGGGCAAAATAGACATTTGTTAAATTTTTTTATTGAATTATTTTCCTGTTTACCAACTACAATGTCCCAGGCACTATGCTAGTCTCTAAAGATGAGAAAGAACTACAAATCTAATTCGGCTTTGGAGTTGCTCACATTAGTCTGCCTTGAACACCCACACTCATCATACCTGGTTTGTTTTCTCTCTGAGCGCCCAGATTAGGTCCTTTTAATCCTTTGTGTTTGTTACTCAGTCTTATGGCATCATACGCCATGCATATATTAACAATTTCAGAATTCTTCAGTCCACACCTCTCCATCCACAAATTCAATCATGTAATATTTTCCTATTTAACATTTCCAAAACAATTCTCAATCTTCCCCCCAAAATTAATTTTTGGGAGATAGTGGGGATTGAACCCAGGGGGATTCTACCGCCAAGCTACACCCCCAGACCTATTTTATTTTTTTATTTTGAAACAGAGTCTCATCAAGTTGGTGAGGGTCTTGCTAAATTGCTGATGTTGTCCTTGAACCTGTTATCCTCCTGTCTCAGCCCCCTAAGTACAGGGATTACAGGCATGTGGCACCATCCCTGGCTCCAAAACTGATTTTTTTTTTTTTTTTTGCGGTACTGGGGATTGAACCCATGGGC